>MRZZ01004656.1:0-10223 GCA_002025285.1 Acanthamoeba comandoni | reverse complement strand
TGTGTGTGTGTGTGTGCAGATTGAAAGAACACACAAAAAAAAATATGTAATTTTGCAGGGTAGGATATTGCTCGAGCCTACCTGGCGGATAAGGGATGACAAAGTTTGCAGAGACGAGTGGCACATCACACTGGCTAACATTATCCAAAGATTTGTCGTGTAACGGTATGTAGTCACCTAAATTGCAGCCAGGGTTCATGAGCAAAGAAGACATAAACAGAAAGGAAACCAATAGAGTTAAGAGATATATATTTACAGTCTTCTTCTTCGTAGGCAGCGAAGAAGGGGATACGAAGCACTCCATCGTCTGTGGCCAGACTTGTTTTAAACTTTGGATGAAACTCTGAGAAGTTGGGCAACGGGGGAAGATCCGCTGTGAGTTGGTGTCTGCGCGAGTGTAAAATGAACAGTTGTAACAATTAGTTGTTGGCTATCAAGAGAAGGAAACAAGCGAACGTTTACCTTCGCCTCTTATAGAGCATCATCTCGGTAGGCGACAATTCCTCACGTTCTCTTTCCAACATTTCTGCAATCTTAATCAAAGATTCAAGAAGGTATGCAACAGAGCTGCAAGACAAGACAAGTTCAGTAATTCAAACAACTTTGCTCAGAGCGTATAGTTGTACCTTCTGCTGGTGCCAATCGTGAGCATGAATAGAACTGAGTTAATTGAGGTCTTATTGACCTGAATCTGAAAACGATCCATCAGGTAGTGTGTTTTGAAAGTGTCACCAGAAACACTTGCCTATTTTTCCATAAGTGAGAAAAGCAGTAAAAATAAGAACACTGCATTATGTTTTTACCATTCCAGTATGCAGAGTGAGACGGTTAGGATCAAGAACAAATTCATCCTCCATCCAGGATTTGCGCATGTTCACCCAAGATTCCTAGTATAGAATGAGCAGTCTTTAGCAAAGGCCCGAGTGCAGCATGCTGAACGGGAATTGTGCTACCTCTGTGTCAGTGATGTGCACATAAGATGTTAGTCCTGACTCTTTCCTATATTCCTCAGGAATCAGCTCATACACATCCAGGAAGTGGAAAAAGCGGTTCAATTCTGGGTTGTCTGCCACCTATACCATAAAGACATGTTATACCCACACTTGCTCCAGCAAAGCTTTTTTTCCCTCATAAATAATAATGTATAAGCACAATGCTTACTTGCTTTCTTAGGATTAATGCCTTTTCTGTATGTTTTTGCACCAGCTCAAAGCCCTCTAATACGACTTGTCTTCTTCCAATGTCCAAGCTGGCCTTTTGTGGTTAAAATAACATATTAAAACAATTGCAGCTGGCTTTGTTCGCTTCTTAAACAAATGTGCAAGGCAGCAAACCAGAATTTGGTAGTTTGGAGATGTGGAAGTATGGGTATAAAAGCTTTCTATAAAGGACTTTTCCACAGATCTCTTGAAGTCTTGATCTTGTACATGGATCATACTACCTTGCCTTAAAGCTGTCAAAGTTTTGTGGGTAGATTGCGTCGCATAGACACGGACTCGGGCCTACAACAATGGAGCAGAGGAAAGAAAACGGGAGAATAAAGTCAATTTCTTAAAGATGCAATAAAGCTAAACCCATCAGAGACAACATGAGTAAAAGAACAAATTGGAAAGCAACAATTACCTTGATAGGATTAGGATACCATCTTTTGTTGGGATCAAACATTTTGTCTTCGTCAGCTTCATGCTCGAGTACCCAACTCTCATATTGCTTCCTATAAGAAATTTCCGTAAATCGTTTCTTAAGAGCCCGTGCGGCATGCATTGCTGTACGCATCTGTAAATTATATGGTTGAGACATGCATTATTTAGGATGGTTTATGCTTGGTACGCAGTGGCAATAACAAAGCTTACTCTCAATAGATAATGGAAATACGCAAAGCCCCACCAGGCCTCGTCCCAAAGAAAGACAAGGTCAGGCTTGATGGCCAAACATTCTTCCATGACCCTCTGTACGTTGTAAACTATACCATCAAACGTACAGTTTGTCAACCTAATCACAATTTTTGATCAATAGGCATTATTATCGCAGATAAAAAGTGAAATAAACGTACAATATCATTCGGACACGGTGGAGAGTGCCCGCCTTCTTGTGTTTCAATAAGGTTTCTTTAATAGATTTGAGAGGCACAGCACCATAGATAGCATATTCTCTTAATGGATATGCCTCCAGGTAATTCACTGAAGCCCCGACTAGAGCCAGCCCAAGGTGGTGTGACTTATGACAGTTCCTTTAAAAACAGTAAATCAGAGAGAAAAAAAAGATAAAAGTGAGTAATTGGATATCAGATACCTGTCCACTAACACAATATCCCCTGGCCTGACAAGGCCTTGCACTACTATCTTATTTGCTGTGGAGGTGCCGTTTGTAACCCAGAAAGAACGATCAGATCCAAAAGCTTTTGCAGCTAATTCCTGTG
This sequence comes from Acanthamoeba comandoni, assembly GCA_002025285.1. NCBI lineage: Eukaryota > Discosea > Longamoebia > Acanthamoebidae > Acanthamoeba > Acanthamoeba comandoni. The sequence goes on along the minus strand of MRZZ01004656.1, from coordinate 7,804 downwards.
CAGCCTTAATCGCCCCATGCGGTTCCAGAAGAGAATCCAGACCACCACTATAATAAGTTAAATGCTCTGTGTTAGAAGTGTATTAACTTTAAAATTGTAATAAGATTCTTTCTTACCATGTAGCCGAAGTTTCAGCTAGAAAGATGTTGCGGCCGTAGAAAGTTAACATATCTTTAATCCAATGCGAATGAATGAGTGAGGCTGCGCGAGAGATAGGCAAAGCGTGAAAGACTCCCATAGGGTTCTTGCTATATTGAATCAGTGCATTGAAAAATGGCGTCTCATTCCTTTACAAGCACTAAGGTTAGCCCAAGCTCTCATATCTAGGGGAAAAACCTCCTGAAGCCAAGGTTTATTACCTATCTTCAACTCCTTGTAAAATGCATAAATGTAATTCCTGTGCATCTCCACTCTCATTGTAGAACACGCGGTTGAACTGGTTGTTATGTGTGAGAGCCACTCTCTCTACTGGCAGGTCACTAAAACAATAAATATCTAATTCGGGCCTGTCGTATTATAATAATAAGAATGCAATTAGTACGTTAAGAAGGAATAGAAGCGTATGCTCATACCTAATCTCATTAACGACTCTAGCCAGATGTAAAGTAATTATTTCTTGTTTTGTCAAAGCCTTGAGCTCTTCTTCCGTGAAGACTCCATTACTGCACAGAGTTCAATTGATCAGTGCCAAGGGCGATAAGATAAAATAGCAAGATAAACAAAAGAATATGTATAATTACCAATATTTTTGAAGGTAAGGGGAAGCAGAGCTGTGAATAGGCAGGTGATGTTCTGCTTGTTGTGCTTGATTGACTGAAAAGTTGCTTCGCACAACTACAGCTTGTATGGCTGCATTAAAGAGAATAGCACACACAGCATCCTCTAGAGAAGCCACAGTCTGGCAAAATAAATGGGAGAGTCGTGAGCACAACCAACAAAACTTACATTGGTGTCTAATGGGACTTATACCACAATCTCATATACGAAGCTGTCTGAAGGTCTGGCCAGATCGGAAAGGGTCTGTGCAAGGCTACTCTGAGGCGATTTGGATAGCGTGCCAGTGTCGTCTCCAACAATTAGCACTTCAAAGTAACTATAGTTATAAACATATGAGGGATAGTAAGTCAATAAGAGATGTATATACAAACGAAACACATCATTCTGCACAGAAGGCATGTTGTAGGGGAAGGGCCTACCCTTTGCTTGGCTGCTCAGCATGATCTTCTTGCAAAATCTGAGTCGTGGCATTTCCACTCTCCCACTCTTGTTCAATATCGAACACATGCGACCTCTTTTGTCTGTGAAGCTGTCATTGAAGAAGAATCAACACAACACAGAGCAGAGAGAATGATCGCCCTTTTTGAATGGCCAAATGATCTTTGTGAGCAGTGTTAGAGAGAGCACTGACCTCATCAGAAATCGCAGTGGAGATATGGTTCACAAGAATGGCAAAGCGTTGGTACCAGCCCTCTTGAAACAGCTTTTCAAGATGGGCAAAATTCTTCTTCCCAGGAAAGCCCCAGTACTGTTCGACACTCCTCAGAATTTCTAGCCTAGAAAACTTCAATCGTCAGTGTTTTCTAAATTGCTGAAGAGTGGGATCCTGCGAAATTACCTTTGCTTAATCTCATGTTCCAACTTCAGGTCAGGCTTGCCTCCTTTAAGGAGAGGCGAACAGAAGTGAAGCAACTCAACCCAAGTGTCATCTCTGAGTCTGGAGGGGAAGAAAAAGGAGCTCAGGTGTGTTTGCGCTGGTTCATTCCCTACAGCAATTGAGCCTTTGGACAGCCTCCGAACCATAAGGTCCAGAGAGTTAGTGTGTCTGAGCATTTGCGTTTGCTTAGGTGACAGGGACAAGAAGAAGAAAGAAGAAACAAGAAAAAGAAATCATATATTTATTATTTTTTTTTAATGGTTGAAAATGGGGCAAATTTATGCAGCAAGTCATTGAAAATCGGATAATTTGTCGACACTACAGAATATTTGATTGATTATTGGATTATGGGATATTTAAATATCCAAAAAGCCAAACCAGTGTCCACACTTCTCTGGACGTGGACTTGCGAAGGGTGAAGCATTTGATACAAGGCCTTTGGTTTTACAATATCCTTTTCATATAAACAATAAAAAAAAACAGAATTTAACTTTGTGTCAACTAAATCCTCCTTCTGGATAGAAAAATATCACATGGGCAGCCTTGCTTTGGCCACCACAACACCTTCCAATGGCCTTCTTCATGTCAGGGACAGCCTTGGCTTAGTGCCCATTTCAATCAACACCTCCCAAGGGGATTTCATAAAACATGACCTTTTATCCCAGGGACAACCTTGGCTTAGCGCCAACTTCAACACTTCCACAAAGATTCGAGGGCCCCACATGGTCATTTGCATTCTTAATGCATATCAAGTCACTTGTAACATTTCAAAATTTCTTCATAAATGTCGCACTACGGCCACAGGTTCTACCTCAAATGTGGGTCATGACCCGAATGCTTTATTTGGCTCTTCATTCTCCTCATGTCTGGCAGAGAACAGAGAATGAGAAGGTTTGTGAAGAGAAGCCTCTTCAGCACAGCTCTGAGTAAGCGGGGCATATGAAGTGGCCTCTGAATCCACTAACGTTGATCTCTCCGCCAGCGGCGGGGCAAGAGATCCAGCTTGAACCAACCAAGACCTTCAATACTCCACCCTCACACTTTTGCTGGTGGCATGTAGCACCCTGTGTGTGAAGAAATAGTATTAGATGGTGTATAACTGACAGATCTACACATAACACAAATAGAAAGGAAGTGTGTACTTACTTGATTGACGAGGTAGGATGTGTATCTTGAGTCAACGATGGTGCTGCTGAAGCAGAGCGCCTTGGGTCCATACGATTCTCCCCAGTAGTTAGTGGCAGGCTGGTTGGTGGGCTCCAAGCAGTTGGACGTGCGACCTCCATCAGTCTGTCACAACCATCCCAGGAAGGTGATCAGAACACCATAGCCATTCATTCATTCATTTGCTATCTCAGGATTTATCAGTGTAACACTTACATTGAAGGGCATGTAAATGGGACAGAAGTCAGCGGTCTGCAAGGAACCACCCTTGGTGGGTGCCCCTGTGAAATACTGCTCATAGTTGGGCAAAGCCTGGCTGTAGGTGGCTATGGCGCAGAGTCCCTTGGTCTGGCGTCCAACTCCACAAGCAACTTCCTGAGGAACTGTACAAAAATGGTCTGGATATGCGCTTTTGGGAGTAGATCCAGCAGCAAGACAGGAGCCAGTCACAAAACTGCATCCCTTGCCCTTTCCCCAGTCTACAACACAGTTTTGAAAGAGAAAGCTGTAAGTGATTGTTCCACAGTGATGTATTGAGTAAGGGAGTTAGTTACAATGTGGCTGGGCTGCAGAGTAGTTGGCACGATACCAGCCGCTGTCCTCCATGGCGGCAAGACTGATTGCTGACTTAGCGTTCACACTGCCCTGAACTTGCACGCCTGTCATGAACTCATTCTTTTGTGTGTCAAAAGTAAAAGAAAAGAGCCAAGATAGAGTTAAGAATTGAGTTGTTGTGAACACGTTGCTGGACTCGTGTAAGTGCTGATGAAGGGAGAAAGTGTTGGGAGTGGTACATTGTAGACGCGTTGTTCCCAGTGGGAGCCTGCAGTACCACTACCACCCTAAGTAGGTGTAATGGAGAGACAAGAAGACCTCATTTATAAGGTCATGTTGTATATGCACACTTCTCTCAGCTCTCTTCAGAATTCCATCTTCTAGCATCAAGTACCTGGTCTTCAATCTCAACACCGTTGATACTGGGACAGTTGAAATGCTGACCAGCGTATTGCTTGACTCGTGGGGTCACCATCTTGATCACGCTGTGGCCTCTTTCTGAGAACTGCTGTATAACTGTATAACAAGTCAGAAATTAGGAAGCTGACGAAACACATGGAGAGTATATTGATTACCTGTGGAATAGGGCAAGCCTTGAGAGTCAGTAAAGTGAGAGAAGAAATTGCTGGAAAAGCCAAGAGCATGGAAGAGCTCATGAATGGCTGTGTTGAGCTGATAATTAAACTTTTCAGAGCCAATGTCAGATGGGACCACATAGTCAGGTACGAAGTTGGCAAAACCTCCAATGGGTCTATAAGTATTGTCTACAAGGCAAGCGCCTAGTGTGTCCAAAACAAAAAGGAGTTGTTCAGCCAAGCAACACAGTTGTTAGCCAAAGAAATGGGAATATGGGACGATAGGAAACAGATGAGTACATGCCTGCATAGGCGAGTGTGTTTCCAGCTTTGGGGTTTGAGTTAATATAGAGAACATAATCAGCATCGGACACTCCTGAAGTCCTGTGGGCGGAGGGGACAGAAGCCTCTCCACATGTACTGAACTTGAATATTATTAATCAGCAGGTGTCAGTGTGTTAATAGGAGCTTGTGTAAGAATTCTGTGCAAAGGAGCTGCAACTCACTGGAACGACAATGGGTTGGTCGAGTGGCACCACAGAGAGGGCAGACTGGAGCCACCCAATGGCTTGGGGCAGGAGCTTGTTCTGCAAAAATGAGGCCTTCTCTGAAGTCAAGGTAAGGTCATAGAAAAGTTTAATACGAATGGGACTCCAGTTCCTCTTAGAAGCTCTTTCTGCAATGATGATGAAGATAAGAGGAGTTGTATTTTAGTGTTCTTATTAAAGTGTGGTAATGTAAAACAATGTATTGTCTCATTCTGTTTTTCAAGCTCACCACTTTTGATGGAAGGGTCAAGAGAAGGGTCGAGCCTGATGACAGGGTACTTTGCCATAATCTCGTCGTGGATGCACTCATGGCCTTCACTGGAGGCTCCAAAGTGAAGGACCACGAGGACAAACAGAACAAAGTAGCAAAGAGAAGGAACCAAAGAGTTCTTGGCCATTGTGGTGATGGGTGTGGTGTGCACCGGTTTGGTCTGTCTGGCAATACAACAAAACCCCAGAGATGGCCACTCTTTTCAAGTCTTGGAACATAATAATTTGCAGGTGGTTATTATCCCCAATAATTATTGCTTTCCCAGTATAAAATAGTTCATGATTGGTGACCTGTGAATTTGATTGAATTGATACTAATTGGCCTCCCCAGTCAATTCCCGATCAAATAGGCTTATTTATTAATTATCCGATTACGGCTTTTATTCCGTAAAATTTTCCAGTTTATGGAAAATTGCACAAGCAAATTAAAATCATTACAAAAATAAATAAAAATAATAATAATGAAAATAACAATTTTTATTTCCCGGAAAAAACTGTTCTAAGAATTGGGAATTACTAAACTTGTGTTGGTGTTTGTGACCCGTAAGAACAATGCAGCGAATACTCCCCACCCCCAAGGGATTGGCAGCACACACCTCAATCCAGTTGTTGGCAAAAAGGTTGTGGCCACAAGGTTTGCTTCTTGCAAGGAATGTCTCAAACGCTCGCCATCAGGTAAACCTCCAATGAATCAAATCTTTTAATCTTCATTCAGCACACATACAAAATAACAATTGTGATTCTCACAGGATTCGAGGAACTTGCTTCGCTTTGACCATTCGCCACAAGAAATAGAACACTTGGCCAAAGAAGTCATTGATAAGACCAAAGCAGTAAAGGATCTCCGTTCCCTCTTTAGAACAATATTCTGGTTCCTCTTATCTCATCTTATCATCATGACGGCTGCAGGTGAATGATGCAGTGTGTCGTGTGCAGAGGGATGAACGCACGTTTGGCAACACAGTGCAGGCCATGGAGGACCACGACGCCTTCATCACTGCGCAGTGTTCTAACTGCACGTTTCCCAGTTATGTTGCAACAGAGGCCAGCGTGAGGCAGGCCTCCACGGCTGCAAATCAGCAGCTCAACGCCTTTGCCATCGAGTCTTCAATGAGGTATCCACACACTGATGATTATGAGAATCCTTACCATAACATTTCAAGAATAGCACGCTTGTTTGAAGCAAACTATTATCTAACCACTCTTTTTTAAAGGGAAGACCTCTTTCATGGATTCATGGAGTACTATAATCATAGTATGCCCACTGAGGCTCTCTCCCCTGTCCAACGCAGATGTAAATTCCTCTTTCCTCTCATGGATAAAAGAATTATTCCTTCGTTGTTGGCCTGACACTAATTCTCCATGTGTTCTGTGTATTTCTGATTGTGCCATCACCATCAGTGGTCGAGAAGAAGCTGCAAGACTACAGACGGAATGGCATGCTGCTCCCATCAGACAAGCGCCAACAGCTAAAAGACATACGAAAGAGTTCGAATACTCAACTCTTCTCCTTTTTGCACACTTGAAAGCACTCAGTCACTGCTCTCTGTTCTTTTAAAGGCACATCGCTTACTTTGGCCTTTTTCTTGTTCTTCGTCTTTCTGCAGAAATATCAGAGCACTGTATAGAGTTTCAAAGGAACCTGAATGAGGATTCCACGTTTCTTCTCTTCACCCTCAAGGAGCTTGATGGCTTGCCACAAGATTTCATCGATGGATTGGAGAAAGTCACTGGTCTGGAGAATTCAATATCACCCCGCCTTTCCTTTAACCCATACACTTCTCTTCTTATGTAACGGTGTGTTTTTACAGAAAGTGAGCAAACAAAGTATAAGGTCTCTCTGCGTTACCCAGAGCTGTTGCCCGTCATGAGGTATGCCAACAATCCAGAGACGAGGAGAAGGCTAGACGTGGCCAATGGAAAAAAGTGCATGGACAAGAATGCTTCCTTGTTGGAGGATGTTGTCAGCTTAAGAAAAGGTAAGTCAGTGTGGTGGTAATACATCTGAGATGTGCTCACCCGCGCCACCACACTACAGATGCAGCACGTTTGCTGGGCTATGAGGACCATGCAAGTTTTGTTCTGGAGAAGCGCATGGCGAAGTCTCACAACAATGTGCTTTCTTTCATTAATGAGTTATCAGGTTGTGTATGTCTGAGAGAGTAGAGAGCATAGGAGCTGGGAGTAGATATATTCAATAAGGGCGCTGTGGTTCATCAACGGATTGGAGACGGAGTCAATAACTAACATACTGCGTTTGTTCTTTTCTTTTTTTTCCTTTTCCCTGATGAACAGAGAAATTGGAACCTCATGCAAGGAAAGAATATGAAGAATTGGTTCAGTTGAAGACCGAGGCTATGAAGAGAGAGGGACGAAGCGCTGAATTCAATGGCATCCTTGAATCACATGACTTCGCCTATTTCCATCAACGGCTGCTTGAGACTCGCTACAGTGTTGACGACAGCCTCATCAAGGACTATTTTCCCTTTGAGACGGTTACTGAAGGTATATTCCGCACTCATCTTTTCATTAATAATTCCGTTTGATCCGCTTGTGTTGAAATGCACATATATAGGTTTGCTATCAGTGTTCCAAGACATACTGGACCTAAAATTCTCTGAAGTGGAATCGCCTCACACATGGCATCGCGATGTGAGAATGTTTGTTGTCCACGATAAGAGCTCACAAGTCTTCCTTGGCCACTTCTACCTTGGTAAGTGTATATGACGACGACCCTTCTTTCCATTCACCTGACTGATAACCCACTCATTTACTCTATCGCAATAAGATCTCTGGCCTCGTGAGGGCAAATATCCACATGCAGCAGCGTTCCCTCTGATCCCTTCCCATCAATTCACCTCGTCTTCGACTCATCTACCCTCAGAATTATGTGAACATTTGAGGCCATCACATGGAGGTAATGATGCCCAAATCTCTTTCCTCTTCTAAAGGTTTTGCAAATTTTGTTCATCTCACTTGATGTGGTGAACTAACAGGATCAAGGAGGCAAGTACCAGTAGCAGCAATGGTTGCTAACT
>MRZZ01004650.1:0-11406 GCA_002025285.1 Acanthamoeba comandoni | reverse complement strand
CCTTCTCTTCTCTTCCCTCTTTCTCCTCTCAGCATCCTCTTTTTTCAGTTTGCTACGAATCTTTTCTTCCTTTTTTTAACTTGGAATGTATAGCCTATGGTAAAGTATCAAAAAATTATTAAAGAGGAGTCAGAGAAGAACAATAGTAAGAAAATACAAGTATTCAAGAGTTTACCTCAAGGAGGCTAGAAACTTTCTGTTCAAACTCTCCCAGGTGCTTCTCCACTGTACTTATCCTGCTCTCTAACTTGGTCTCTAAATGGCTACTTTTATTATTACTGGTCGCAGTCAGATCCAGAATGTTAGAAGCTACTATCGTAGACTTCTTCTCCACAAGCTCGGACAACCTCTCAGCCTATTTTAATTATTCGCAGTTAGCAGGAATTACAAATATAGATTCTGTGTACGTACTGATTCGATGTTTGTTTTCTGTAAGGTAGAGGACATGTCATGGAGGCGGTTTATCAACTCTTGCGCCTTCTCTTCATCTTCCTCTTGTTTTATGCCTAGGCACATTGCCTTCTGGTTTGGAATGAAAGACAAATCTGCGACTTGGAGCTGAAAACAAAACAAAGCAATAAAAAAATCGTCATTATGAGAATATAGCAGTGCTGTTACTTAACAGTTTGTGAACCTTTTCGGCGATATACTGTTCAGGTCCAGTGTACTCTGTAGAATCTTTCAAATCTAGGTGTACTCTGAAATACAGGTAATTCCAAAGATTGTGATCATATTTCCAGTGCTTGTCAAATCCTGCATAAACACATCAGTTGTGACAAATTTAGAAGGCTATTACATTAGAATGGAAAGAAGGAAGCAAACTCACCGTCAGACTGGCGGTCAAATGTGATGCGGTCAATGCCACAGATGAAACAATTGTTCTTTATGTCAGATTCAATAGTCTCTTCCCTATTTCTTAGCTCTGCAAACAAACAAGACAACTGTTAGGGATCTCTTACTGGGAAAGTAAGAAATGGCATTGAAATCAAGCGTTACCTCCGAATGTATCAATGATGATACCAAAGATGATGTTGAGAAGGATGACTATGACAACGAAGAAGAAAGTTGAATCGTAAAGTATGCGATAGGGAGTTTCAGGATCGCCCCACTGGGGAGGCTTCAAGAGATCGCCTACTCCACCACCGCTACGTAAACTGAAATGTAAAGAAAAGATATTGGCTGTTAGGCACATATAATCAGAGCCAAGATTGCCTATGGGGAGATAACAACGTTTCAATAAAAATTCGTACTTCACGCAATTCACAATAAATGGGGAGCATGGATACCGTAAGGATGATAGATTTGCCATTTTGTGTGACAGAAGAGATAACATATTTAAGCTCCTTACTCCTTGCCCCGATATCCAATAAGTGGAATGCAAAGAAGAAGGGAGACACAGCAACTCCAAGTACTGCAAACACCAGATAGCAAATAGAATACATTATGGATGACTTCTTCACTGCAAAGTTGATCTTATCAACAGCAGAAATGCGATCTCTTGGCTTCCTTCGCTCTTTGTCTTTATTGTTTCCAGCACTTCTCTTTTTGTCTGCTTTTGACTGCATATAGTATTTAGCTGTTGTTTGCGACAAGAGTCAAGAAGGGAAAAGATGTAGCTTTAGAATACCTCAGCATGATGGTGGGCTTCTGCCTGTTTCCAAGCTAATTGGAAGCCAAACTCAAACTGGAAGAACAACAATACAGCGGAAAAGCCTATTTGGCACATTCCCTGTACCAATGAACGGGAGTAAATACATGTTACCAAAACAGTATAATGTGTATTCAAGAGTTTGTTGTATTTTAGTTACCAAAAAGAATAGTAAAGTGGAAACCCAGTTGTCGACGGTGGGTTGTGTTATCGCTTCTTCCTGCGAGGGAGGAGCCACAAATGACCTGGACAGAAGAAATAGTTGTGAGCTGGCTACTTAAAAGCACATATGTGTTTGAGCTGATACTGCAGTTCTCATACCAAATAATGAGGAGATTTGTGATAATGGTACACCCGAAAGACCAGTTCTTGAGAAAAGTCTCTCCTTTTGAGAGTTTGCTCAGAAATACGTTCTTTGATAATTGGTCTCTGTGTAACATCTCCTTGATTAGGAAGTCGCTTTGGTTAAAGAAGTCTTCAATTTTGCTGGATTGGTTGTCACTGAAGAGATGTAAGAGAGAGAGAGTTGTCCGTAAGAAAAAAAGATTTACAAAATAATTCAACGAGATCCTATTACCGGTTGACGTTGTGCAATAAATTCTTTTTTGACACAGGGGATAGTTGCTTGCAGACACGTGGCCTTTGGAAATAGATGCGCTCCAGCTTATTGTCTCTCACTATTTCAATTGAGGCAGTACCCTTGCGAAGCGCCAACGCACCATTGCATCCCTCCAAGATCTTGTGCAACTTTTTAAAGAATAAAAAATTATTGGTACTCTCATAGTAAAGCAAGAGTGAGGATAGATGTACGTTTTTGTGGTTATCTTTATCATAATCGGCTAGAGTTTTTAGTAAAAAGTAATACAGGAAGGCCCTTTTGACGTCCTTCTCCTCTTCATTGACAGTGCTCAGGTTCTGGTCTGTTATCTTTTCTGGGAATATTGTGTCCAGCGATTTCTCCTAAACAATTATTAAATAAACGTTAAATATCTAGATTTCAATCTTTTCCATCTGTCTCTCTATTTTTACCATAACAGAGAATGTAAGGGTCATAAGCATGGCACGCGGGATCTTTGGATTCTGAAGGCCTTCCAACAAGGATAGGAGAGTGACCAAAGTTTCCTTCTTTAACTTTTTTATATCCTTGGGATGGCACAATGCATAATCCTAGAAAGGGGTTTGTGTTCAGGTCAGGCAACTCGAGAAGACATACAACAAGAAGCCAGAGTTTCTTACATCAGGCAAAGAAAGGACCCAGTTTGCCGATTCACAAAGCTTTGTGCGCATAAGTGCTGACTGATTCTCGGAGCATGGACCTATAAACATCAACATTAGAGAAGCTAAAATAAAAACACAAGAAGGAAGCTGATCTTACCTTGGACATACTCAGAGAGAGTAATGAACAGCTGTGTCACTATTTTGATATTTGTTGCATCGATTTCACGTTCCACGGCCTCTAGATAAGTTGCCGTCTCACTTATCAAGTCATAGGACTCATTGCTGGTTTCCGTCTGGCAGCGCAAATAGTTCTGAAAATTGCAAACATGATATTAGACATGCCAACCAGAAAAGCGATATTCGATTAACAACAAAGAGGGGCGCAAGAGACCTGTAGGTCTTTATTGTGGCCTTCACAAAGAAGCTGAAGGAAGCGTAAGATCTTGCGTATGAATCCACTTTCTGGGAATTTGCCTTCAGTCTGCTGCAGATAAACTAAAAGTTCGTGGTCTATCCCATTAGTCCTGCAGAGATAAAGAATAAGAATGCCATATAATAGTAAACAATGCCTCCAAGCTTTGGATTAATTCCTAAGGAATTATCCCTCTATGTTACTAGTCCAGGCTGTGAGTCGTACCCATATTTATCATTTCGAAATAGTACGGCATTTGACTCATTCTTCTGATGTTCCTGTGCACGCTTTCTTTCCAGCAGCCGCTGATAGAATTGTTGTTTCTCCTGAAGAACGCAAGAAAGGAATATATAAGTGAGCAGAAACAAAGCAGCGCAAATACAGTGGCAATATCATACCTTTATCTCTATGATAGAACGACGTATGCGAGAACGTATTTCTGGGAAGAAGTCTTCTTCTTGCCTACTCATGAAGCAAGAAAGAATTTCTTGCTAAAGTGGCAAAGCTTATATCAGCGGTCTGGCTTGATCTTTAGCACAACAAAAATTGTAATTGCATTAACAAATTTACCTGCACATCTGCGTTACCACCATGCAAGATAGCAATGCCTAACTTGAGGGCTTGGTGTATTACCCTATCCTCGTTTTGAGACGAGCTAATCAAATGCAAGATCTAAAGCATATTGTTAAGAATTTACATTAGGGAAAAGCTAGAGCTAAAGAGGAATCATATCTCTTACAAGGGTAGTAGTGCCCAAAGAGTTCAACTTGTTTTGCATTTTTACTAACGCTTGTACATCTTTGTTCTTCGTGTTCCCAGCATCCTGCCATATTTGGATATTAAGTGAATAATCCATGTGAGAGAAAAGAGTAGAAAGATTAACACGAAGAAACCTACTTGAAGAGGTTTCTCTAGCAGAATATACAAAGTACGAAGCGTGACCCACGTCAGCTCTTGTTGTGTACCAGGTTCACAGCTCCTGAGGTGAGTGAAGTAGTGTGAAAAACGGCTCAATACTTGCGTTGCTGGCTCATATGAGTCTGCAATGTGTGAAAGTACTTACTTCAGCAACTGTATAAGCTTCGTTGTAAAAGTGTCCAAATGCTTTTGGAAGATCTCTGCGAAGTTTTGAAGTTCACGCTCGATACCAAATGTCTTTTTCTCCTTGCTGTTATTGAAACGTGAGCAACGATGTAATCGCAGGAGAGCGGAAAAATGGTGGACTTACAAATATTTGGCAAACTGTAGAATTCCTTGAATAATTTTCTCTTCTTGTGAGATTACCATCACCTCCGGTTTCTTCTCCTCTTTTTTTTCAGGCCTCTCTGACAACATTTTACATTCAGATAATACTTTCTCTACCTGTATAAGGCAAAAAAAAAAAAACTCAGAATTCTAATTTTTTCACATTCATAGCTTTCTCTGTTTCTTACCGCGTCTAGGCGGCTGATAGAAGCAGTTGTGGAAGCATCAGGGCGGGGCATTGCATCTATGAGCGCACATACATCCATAAGAACGGACTGGGGTGCCTTGTACTTAGCAGCGTAAAAGAGCTCTATGAGAGCGTCCAGCAGCTGGTCTGATACAGCTTTGTGTCTATTGCACACATGGTAATAACAGGGTTTAGCGTGAGCTGAGTAACTAGAGAGATGAGGGAGACTCTTACAGAAAGGCATCTTTCTTATTAAAGTATTTTGAAAAATAGTTGGTTAAATAAGGCACAACTGCAGTACCGACGTAGTCAAGAGCTTCCTCAAACTGGTGTTGCTGAACATTACTAAAGAGAAAAATGAATAAGAGACGGGGATCAGATTCATTTAGCCACGGTTAAAACTGATTAGAAGAGATTCACCTTGACTTGAATGCATTAGCAAGAAGCTTGATTTCTTTAAGGAAATGTTCACCGTAGATACGCCACAACTCTGGATCTGATTCAACTGCATTCTTAGGCTTTTGTGTCAAGAAATATACCTACAGTAGTTTCAACGTGTGTATGTGTGAGAAAATGATCCGGAAATTCATCATTATCAATGACCCAGAAAGGCACATTTACCTCTTCAAGAAATTTGATGAATGTCTTCTTTATGAAACGAAGATTGATATCGTCGAGCAGCTGGCGCTTGATCTGGCCAATAGAGAACAGAGACTGGCATCGTACCTCGGCTTCATATATCTTGCCCAATGAACATTTAGTTATGAGCTCTATTTCCATCATATGGAATCTGAGCACACTGTTGGGCCTTTCATAATCTTTTTCTCTTATAAGCTTGTTCCTAAATTTCGTTTACCAAAAGATTCAGAAACAATCAATACATAAGGTTTATATATTTTGGTAAAACTTGCCTGACTTCAATGCTCTCTGGATCATTGAAGAGAACCAATGTAGTTTGTTGTTTCTCCAAAAGCATCTTCATTACGAGGTTTTGATTTCTTCGAAGTGGAATTCCATTGGGAATGATAAGAGTCTAGACAGATTATGAGGATGTGATGGTAAGTTGTTATGCTAAAGGAGAGGCGATTCGGGTAGAGAGAAGGAATATTATTATAATAACATTTACCATGAGTAGTTGCATGTATCTGGGTTTTTTGTCAGCTTCAATTGCACTCACAATCTTACGAATCTGTACCTCAGTGATCTGTGAACAAAGCGGCCTGTTGTTGTTAAACATCTCGTTGACAGTCACTGCAACATAGAGATCCTTTCCCATCATTTTCAAGAATAAATCCAAGAACTCGAACAGCGCGGTTTGATTCTCCGCATTATCTTTGCAAAACTGCAGTTCATAACGAAGTCAACATATATCCTTTGTTTCGTTGCAGTGAGTTCACGTAAAGCTTATACGTACCGCCGCAAGGAATGAGAAGGCGCACGTGAAGAGGCCCTTGTTGAAAGGCAAGCGCAAAATTTCAATCATCAGCTTGTGTACATCCAAATTCTTCAATATGCGCTGATTGTGATAACAGGTCTTGCCATCTGTTTGTAAGCGATCATCAGTTTTAGACAAAGTCGTTGTACAACGAGTGGAAGGAAGTACCTTCTTGACATAAGCTTGTACATTGTTCGATAATTTTTGATATATATTGGCCATCAACAGATGCCTTTTCGAGTAGCTGCTGCAGTTCATCCTTCATATTCATTACAAGCTGGTAGGCATTTACATTCTTGTCAGTCACCAAAATCTGAACCTTTTGCAATGCACTTAACAACTCAAAGCGCTGGCTATTATTTCAATAGGAAACGAACTGAGAAACAGGAATAAATTGAAGCTCTAAACGCGTGGGCTGGCAACCTGAAATGTCTCACAAGAAGATTGGCAGAAGCCAGAGAAAGCTGCTCATAGTCGCACATGACTAAGTAGCGAAGTATGGTCTCTAAAAATGTTGAAGAATTGTCTTGATCTTTGTTTTTTGCCACAGAATGTTTGGTCGTATCTTCCTGGTCCCCATCGGGCCCCAGTAAAAAGTGATTCCAGACCATGACAGTTCCATCTATCTTTTTTTCGGTTTCTTTGCTTATGTTTGTGAGGTTGAGCTCATTTGTGCTTTCTATGATGGCAAAAAGGAAATTAGCAAAAATATAACCCGTGTGGAAATGGGAGCAGCTATCACCATCCATCTGCTTGTTCAGAATAATGAGGAGCTCTGTGAGTCTGTGGTCAAGACGTAAATCGAAGAACATATCCAAGATCAAGCAAATATAATACTTGGTCTTCATGATCCATATTGTTCTATCATTCTTAAAGTATAATGGATTAGGTTCTCCATCTACGAAAAGAGAAGCCTCAGTGTGAGTATATGCATGCACACAATAGAACCATAGAGATTTGTCCAAGCATACCAGATACATCTGTGCTTGGGTCCAACAGTGCCAGTAACGAACGCATAAGATCCCTAAGGGACTCCTCTGTATCCATCCAAAATCCAAGCTCAAGCATACGTTTCAACAACACTACAACCTGCATTAGAGAAAAATAAGGTGTAATGAATCTCTGGCTGATTAAGGAATGCAATATGTTTACACTTGCACTGATACTTACTGAAAGGGTGAGCTTATTGTGGGCAACATCGACTACAGATTGCACATTGTTATCCGCAACGTAATAGGAGATGAATGTGCACAGTTCTGAAAAATTGCTTCTGGCGCTTTTACAAGAAGCATCTGTAGATGCATTTAGCATGGGTTTCTTGTTCAAATCAGACCACACCTGTGTGAGCAAGCAGAAGAGAATAAGAACACTTATCTCGTCCAAAATCTGTATGGACACAGGCTTTTTCTGACTTTTCAAACATACCCTAGTATAGTTAATAAGGCTTACAGCCTTATTAGGTTCCACATCTACGTATAGGTTTTGCATCAGCTGACAAAACGACGCTCTTAAAGTGAAGGGCAAATCAGGGTTCATCATGCAGCGCAAGACAAGGTCATACGTCATAACCCTACTGATCTTACGACTCGTATAGCTGTTGCGCCCCTGTATTATTAATCCAAGTTAAATTCTCTCTTAAACCAAGGAGAACCAAAGAAACGAACAAAAGAACTTACAAGGCAAAGATTGGAGAACAGTTTGATGGTACGAATGAAATATATCTGCCTGTCGTCCTGTCTCTTATTCTCTGGGACATTCATAAACTCCTCCAGATGTAGCCATGGTTCTCTGGGAGATATCTGTACCTTAACTTCTCCTGTGTCGGGATCCATCTGTGAAGTATAACAGTCAGAAGGGAAGGATTAATTCAGTTAAAAGAGGGCTATGTACCTTAATAGCAATCAGGAGATCATGATTTTCGACAATCAGCTTCTCACAAATAAAGTTTTGATTTTTTGGCAAAGGATCTTCTCCACAGCGACAAAGGATTGACAAGAATTTGATGTAACTAGATTGTTATATCAAATTATTATTATTATTATTAAAAGAAGCCAGCGATGAAGCATTCCATGAAAAAATCATTTTGATTCTCAAAAAGGATCATACCTGGATACTCTGCCGCTATTGCGCAACCGAAATATAAAGAAGATTATTTGATCATCTGAGATGGTATTTAAAAGGTTGTGATTATCTCTGAAAAGCTCCATCAGAGTCTCAGTACACGGAGGGAAAGTGATCTTAAAAGGATTAAGAAAATGATCAAAAAAATACCCTGGCATATGTTAACTCTGCTAATGAAAGAGGTAGTACCCTTTTCTGGAAGTAGTTAACGAATTTGGTCATTGCTGTCCTATTTCGTGGGTTCTTTTTGAGAATTTGTTTCAAGAGCTTGTAGGCATACTTTGCAATCTCTGACAGAGTATAGTTTTCAGGTCTTTCATAGGCCCTGCGATTTATAGCGTTGAGGCTAAAAGTCTGTTGCAAGAGATTCATCAACACTCCGATCACCTACATAATGCAATAAATAGAAAATATCAAATAAAGTGTAAAAGAACAAAAAGGTACCAAATTCAATCAATCCAGGGTAGGAGAGAATACATGTTGTTCTCTGAGCAGATGCTGGTTTGCTGGTATGGGTATGCCTTCTCGGACAAGTACATCCTCTTCTCCAGTTGAAGATATAGTGCAAGAGATGATGAGATCTCTCAACACACTTATCACTCTGCGCATATCATTAGCTTGCACGTTCTTGGAAACGGATAGGCCGGTCTTTGTTAAGTCCAGCTTCTCCCCTTGCGAAAGCTAGAATGTAGATTTGCCAAAATGAGTTAAAGGGAGTTGAACTACTATTATTATTATTATCTCAAATGCAACTATGTGAGAGAGCGATGAGAGACCTTGGTAGCACATGCTTTGAGAATACCAACTTGTCCTACTACACGCAGCAGATTATCTATCTCTTCCTGTTCTGCGGTTAGCAAACCAAAGGCATCCTCATCAAATCGCTCCTCTCGCCCCATCAACTAAGAAATATGACTTAAGTTAATTTTTTCCGCGGTCCAAATAAATGACGCACGAGAATCGTCAAACCTTCATCCTGGTTGGCGTTTCCTTATCTCTTTCTGTACTTTCTTTATCTGCATGAATGAAGCATCCTGTGTTTTGATGCCTTATGCGGACGTATGTGTCTAACTTGACTCGTTTGTCTGAATCCTGCCATTATTGAAAAAGGTTAGAACTGCCATGGTTGCCTGTAATGTTATTGTTATTTGAGCGTATCTCTTACTTGGTAAGTCCCAAGAGGGTGTATAGTAAACAGAGTTGCAGAACTAGAAAAATCTTTTAGTGTTGTAAGACTGCATTCTGTAGCTTCGTCATCTTCATCATCACTTGCTGCACCAAGGCTATATCATTTTGCACACGAACATACAGGATTCCACACAAAATAGCAGGGTTAGATACAGTTTTGTTTTGTGGGCGTGAGAAGCGTTAACATTACCTTATGCCTGTCAGTCGCTTCTTAATGTGAGTACCTGGAGAGGGTGCTGATGCAGATTGAGAATCCTGCTTCTTCCGCTTTGGAAAGGCAGCAAGATAGTATCCCGTTGCTATATGTTTGAATCGATACAATGTTTCATACAGAATTACTCCACCCCTTTGTTGATGATCGATGTGATAAATTTAGATGAAAATACCAAAGTTTGGCAAAATGTCATTACCTGTTCGGCCTCTCAAGTTCGATCTGCCACAATGCATTTGAATTCAGTGCGGTATTGTGGCTTTCGTGCTTGGTCTTACTCTCAGATGATGAAATGAGCTGTAAATAAACTGCATAATCAAAGTGGACATTGTTATCGATAGCCTGCAAATACATAGCGCTACAACAAGAACAAACCTTCATCTTTTTTTGCTTCATTTTTATCTGGTTCTACGCCTTCACCAGAGAAGTCGTCATCTGGAGGCTCATTTGTTAAATAACCCTCTACCTCTTTGTGTAAGAGACGTAGTACATCTCCTGCCTAAACAAGAGAAAGTCGTACTTAATCATAAATATTTTAGGAAATTGACAATTAATTGAAGGTAATAATGACCTTGAGAAAGGTTTCGGCCTCAGGAACATAAGGTGCAAAAGGGATCACCCGCCAACTGCTCTTCTCTGTGGTTGCATTTACTTCTCTCATCAAATAAGATGATTCTTTGCTCACATGCAAAAATAGAGAGTTATATCTCTTGCTCTCTAAAATTATCTGATCTCCAAATTGCACCTTGTGTGCGAGTGTGAGTGTGAGGGAGAACGAGATTTTGACAACCAATTGCATGAATTTAAGTATAGGTGGCACTTACATTTTCTCCCTCTGCCTTAGTTTTAAAGCGAGGAAGTATGGTAAACCATGAGCCTTCATTCCCTTGGGAATCTAGGTACACTCGAAGACAATGCGTTTCAATGATTGCTATTTCCTTTGACGTTACTGTTACAAATTTGTTGCTTTTCACGTGGAGAAGCTACAGAGGATAGTTCAATCAGCAAAGAGAATTTGTATGGTATATGCATATGGAGGAATGTTGTGAATGAAGAAAGGCATAACAACCTGCACAGTTTGACCATAAGTGATGGAATTGCCAGCAAGTCTTGAAAACTCCATTTGATTTTCATTTAATTCCTCAGCTTCATGTTTCTAAAAGATTAACAAAAAAAAAGAAAAAAATTGGGCTGAGTACATCAGATTCAGATTATGTCTCATCATCAAACTCTTCCTTGATGATGGGAGACTTACGTTGAGGTTAAGCAACTTCTTCTCCATTGCGACCACCTCAGCGTCAGAATCAAACTGGCGGCTGCCTATGCTCGCTTTTGTTCTATTGAGAGTGTCCAGCTGCTCATTCAATGCTGTCTGTGCATCATATTTGAAGCGTGGAACGACCTTGAACACACAATCTGATTGATTGCAATCAAAGAAAACAACAAAACCATTAAGAATTGTCAAGCCAAAAAGAGAAGATGACTGTTGGCAAAGAGATAACCTAGGGGCGGGGGATGGCCCGTAGACACGAAAATTTGGGGGGGGGGCTTCAGTACCTGAAAAGTGGTCAGGAATGCGCTTGTCGGCTCCAATTGGCGAGATATTACAATCACTGTCTATAAATCTTGAAGAAGATTGGGAAAAAAAAGTGGCAGTGGTAAACATAAATTGAAAAAGGAAGTAATTATTTTAAAATGCAGGTAAATGTTGGTACCCTTCTGATGAGATGTAACCGCTCCC
>MRZZ01004538.1:0-11134 GCA_002025285.1 Acanthamoeba comandoni | reverse complement strand
AATATGCTGTGTTTACTTATTGTGCTTTACTGATGGACAGGAGGAACAATGCCAAGTTTCTTTATACAATTTGACAACATCCCAAGCCTGTTTGTGAAGGTGCGGGCTCTTCTTGATACATCTGCTATACCGGACCACTACAGACCCTACTTAGAACTTTATCTTGAATCTATGTTTGAGGTAACCACCATCTGGCCCGTTTGTAGTTGCGTTCTTATCTGAATCCTATTCTTGTAGGCTCCTATCTTGCTTGAAAGTGGGGAAATGTTATTGCATGAGGATGTAGTGACACAACTTACCAATGATACTGTTTCCTATTCTAATAAATTGGGATTTGGCGGCTCCAGGTTCCTCGTCAACAGCTTCGCTCAAGCTGTTGTAATCAATCTCAAAGGCGAGGTACCGTCCCAACAATATGTTTAGCCACACTATCAACGGTTTGAATGTTATAGCTATCGTTTATGCGCAGGTGGGCAAGTACGAGAGAATCATACAATGGATGAGAGACCTTATCTGGAATATTCAGTTCACAAAGGAAAGGCTCTCGATTGCGGCACACAAACTAGTGAATGATGCTGCACAAATCAAACGTGAAGGAATGGATGTACGTATTGATGAACCTTTTCTCTTGCACCCAATTGTTCCTATAAAGGTCTCTTATGGAAACTCTTTATTATGCAGATGGTCATTACAGACATTCGACACACCACATTCGATGCAAGAAAGAGCAACCACAATGCTGTCAATGCCGTCAAACAGCATCACTTTCTGACTTCTATCATTGCTAAACTAGCAACTGAAGTACGCTTAGTTCCCTGGCCTCCCCCCCCCCCCCCATGTTTACATCAAATAGCTTGACGCTTTTCACTGCTCTTCAGGAGGGAGAAAGAGAGGTTTGTGGCGATTTTGCCAAATTTCGTGAGATCTTGTGCAGACCAGAAAACATTCGCATTCAAGTATCAGGAAATATTCTTGATAATTTAGCGCAGCCCATTAAGCCCTGGGTGGAAACCTTCCTGCCTAAGCATCTGGTTCCACTGCCTCAGCAACAGAACAAGTATCTCGAAGCTCTCAAAGAAATACCGTATTCATCGGAGCTGTTAACGGAACACTCTAAAACTCCAGAACAGGTATCGGATTCGGAAAAAAAAAAACCAACGTATTTGTTTTAATATCGCCTGATCGGTATGACATTTGCCACTTACAGGGAACTATCTTGAGTCTGGCAGCCATAGAGAGCTCCTACTTGGCCCAGTCGTGCGATGGACCACGCTCATTTGACGACCCAGATATTGCCCCTCTAATGGTCCTTAACGAGTATTTGGTATTGACCCATCTTTACTTTAATACTCAAATTATTATATCTGTTGCTTTGGTTAAGCGTGATATATCTTTTGAAAACCCAGACAACAATGGAGGGTCCTTTCTGGAAGCAAATCAGAGGCTTAGGACTCTCCTACTCCTACGATATTTCTCTTAAAGTTGAGCACGGGTACTACAGTCTACTTCTTTTCTATGCACAGATTGGATTTACTTTTATTTCTAATTGTGGACACACTGGACGGCATTCATGAAAAGATTGCTGTATTTTGTTCTCTATAAATCAGTTTCACTGCATAAAGCTCATGAGGAAGCGAGAAAGATCGTTGAACAATTTAGGACCAAAACGGTAGGATTAATAGACTGATTAAGGCATGCTTTCCAATGCTTCATACTAAAATCAACTTTCGATACAAAGACATTGTTTGATGAGACCTCACTTGCAGCTGCGCAAAGCAATGCCATATTTAGCATAATTTCTGAAGAGGTAACATGTTGCCGCGGCACGGCCCTTCCAACGCTGATGTTGAAAAGTGCTTCTTAATATTATGTGTTTATAGGAAACTGCAGAGGCGGCAGCATTTCAGTCTATGGTCAAATATTTGTCACATTTGCCGCATGATGCCAACCAGCACCTGCTCCAAAAAGTTCAGGTAACTGCACCCCCTTGGAACTACTTGCCACCAAGTAGGCCACAGCCCCCGCCTGTTTCTCAGTCTTGCATTTGCTGACAATCAATGAAATATTTCGATCGATTCAGATGGTGGATGAGGAAGCCTTGTACCGTGTGCTGGATAAGTACTGCACGAGGCTGTTTGATCCGACTCAGACCAACCTATCTGTGGCGACGAATCCGCTTCATGTCGCTGAATTGAAGGCATACTTTGAAGGGCAGTGCGGCAAGACCATCCTCACGGTCGAGAATCTAGAGGCCCATTATTGCACCACCGCCCCTTCCTCTTGAAGCCAACAACTTCATAACTGTTCGAAAAATGCTCTGAGGCCAACTTGAAAACCTTAAAATTTTTTTAACTTTTTATTATTTAATTTAATGGATAAGCTCTACAGACAGATTCGTGGCTTTCCGCCCTTTTCTGGGAAGAAAGTGAATGAATGAAATAAATACTATGCATACTGTTATTCTCTTAGCATCAAATCACAACGCACTATCCACTCATCATCATTCATTTCACATCACAATATATTTCTACAAATGAACACTTGCCTCTTTTCGTCGCGATGATTTCTCAGCTTTCAGTCTGTAATTATAATAATTTCTCCACATTACAACTCTTTGTAAAAGGGATCGCCCTCGAGAGCGGTCCGTTGCTGCTTTTTTGCAGTAAAAAAAAAATGTGCACACTCGTGTGTGTGTGTGCACACATATATGCAGTTACTGTAAGGATGCTGAGCCGCCGCCACCAGAGGCAGAAGAAGAAGAGGCAGACGCAGAAGCCGCGGATGGGTGGATCTCTCTTAAGCTCATAAGCAGCTGGCCTAACCATCTTGTTGTTGTGTGATCCTCCTGAGAGATTAAACCTTGAATTAACCAAAAAAAAAAAAGGCTGCACAAGATAGGAGCAAATCAAAGGAGAAAATCAAATGATACCTTTAAGAAACTTGCAAATGAGCCGTCCTGGAATGCTTCTGGCAGGTGTGTGCGTAAGGCCTCTCGCGCCCTGTTCGAACATATGAATACATTATTAGGCACATTAGGGATGATTTTCACCTCCACTAAGGAGAGAGAGAGAGAGAGAGAGGGTGTTTGACCGTGGGTTGTCCGCAAGACGAAGATAGCATCGGATTATATGTTTGAGAAGGCGCGGTGAAGGCGATTCGATCAAAGCAGTGACCATGTTGGTGAGCACAGTGCTGACCGCATAAAATCGTTCATAGGTGGCACAAATATAATTCAATCCCATCTCGTCCAACAATATCTTTTGGATGATAAAAGTAGCTACCTATTATAATTAAGGCCAATTTTAAAATATTGTTGGTAAATTGCCAATGCTAGCATAAGCTCTATGAGTGAGGGGAGGAGAGGACATCAAGTACAGTTTTAGACAGTTCACTTCCGGTTTCCATAATACGAAGGCAGAGAGGTATGATCTCAGTAGAGAGCAGAAAATTGATAACATCAGCATCATCCATCTGTAATCACCACGAAAGTTTGTCATCGTCAAGGATTGTTTTGTGGTATACGGAACAATATGCTTGTTTGAGTTAAACAAACCTTGACGAGAGCGCCAATGACTCCTAGGCTTGTTAAGCGTAAATATTCAAAAGGTCGCGTTCTGCTCACTGTGTTCAAAAATGGGTACAAGAATAGCGGGATGTGTGCTGCAACCAATCAATCACAACGGAAACATTAGATTTTTCGGGAATGCCTTATTATTACTTTGTCCATCCGATCTTCTAAGAGAAGTTACTTATAAGTACCATTGAGAAAGAGGGTTCTGGTCTCTGGGTGAGAGGCAACACACTGTAGCAGTGCCAACGCGTTGCACACCCGATTACTTGCATGTGCTATCAAAAAAAAAATTAGATTTTGCATAAAAGCCCTAAAAACGAGCAATCATTGCAAAATTACCTTTGAGTTTTGGAGGAGACAGTAGTGGGTATATGGCCACAATTTCCTGTAAGAGGCAGGCTATGGTTCCGAATGAATGCCACAATATGGGCGCTAAGTCAGGAACTG
The DNA here is from genome assembly GCA_002025285.1 of Acanthamoeba comandoni. Taxonomy (NCBI): domain Eukaryota; phylum Discosea; order Longamoebia; family Acanthamoebidae; genus Acanthamoeba; species Acanthamoeba comandoni. The sequence goes on along the minus strand of MRZZ01004538.1, from coordinate 7,116 downwards.
CCTCCCTCTTCTTGCTCAATTCCAAAAGAGCGCTCTCACGTGTTTCTGGATTTGCTAGCTCTAGCACAAGCTGATAGATCCTTTCCTTGTCAGCGGCACTAGACACTAAAAGGGAGGAGGGATCATTCAAACTTTCGCCATCTAGGAACAAACTCTCATCTACAGTTCTGTGGCGCGGTATGCGTATTGCACACACGATAAAGTGTGTGATGAGTTATGTTGCGTAGTGGGCATCAGCGATATAAGTAATCGTTACAATGAGAAATTAACGGATTGCCGTTACAGCCCTAACTGATAATTCGAGCCAAAAAAAAAGAAGAAGGACTAAGGTATACCTGATGAACTCGCGGAATTGCCAGCTATCTCTACTGAGCGATCTTTTTTGGACATTTCCTTTTGGTACACTTCTTGCAGTAGATAAAGGGGTGAGGGGAAAGTCAATTTCTCATCCGTTTTGGTATTCGATAAGGGACTGCTCCATTTGGCTTACCTTTGGGGGGGGGAAGGATGGAGGCCAACAGAATTGTTCAATTTGTGTGGTGGTGGTGGGGTTGTGTTGTGGGTTTTTTTTTTGCTGCGGTGGGTGGGTGGGTTGTGGTGTGTCCCATAACCGGTTTTTTGTTGGCTTTTTGTTTAACTGTTTCCAGGATTTTGTACGGTTTCTTATCCAGTAATGAATTCATGTAAATTGTATCTTTTGTTTTGCAGAAACGAAAGAGACAGACAGAGAGAGAGAGAGGAGAGACAGAGAAGGCAAACAACAACAACAACAACTAAGACGACGATGTTTTGTTTGCTTTTCTATTGGTGCGGCCGAGGTGAACGTCTATTTCTGTTGTTTTTTTGATTTCTTGAGCCAAGGATATGGGTAAGAGTCAGGGGTGCGCGCTGTCAAAACCTGGACGACGTTGTTGTTGTAAAGGAGACGAAACGGAGAGTCGTTAGTAGTGTCAGAGGGCTCCAAAAAACAGCAGAGCAGAGTGAGGATATCTTTTTTTTTTTTTAAAAAAAACAAATACTTACTTCATATCCAGTTTGAGTGACGAGTATGGTGTGTTCGAATTGTGCAGACAGCTTGCCGTCACGTGCGACAGAGGTCCAGTCATCGGGCCAAGTTGTGTCGTGGTAGTCACCCATGTTGATCATAGGTTCGATGGTAAAGACGTGGCCCGGTTTCATCACTCCCACTGCCTTATTCTCTGTGATGGTGCAAACGAGAATAGACAAGAGAGAAGAGAGAGAGGAGCGATTGTGAGTGAGATGCACACAACATTACGAAGAGTGCACTTAGAATTGGAAAAAAGAAAAGAAAAAACGCACTTGCGTAGTGTGGTACATTGGGAGTAGTATGGAATAGCCTATTTAGTTATCCAGAATGATTATGAGAAATTGTGTGCGTTGCAAGTGGTTTTGGTGGAGTATTGTGTTACATACGTTCCAATTCCATGGCCGCAGTATGCCCTGACGACAGAGAATCCTTGTTTACTAACAACTTTCGAGATTACCTGCCCAATATCTCTGTATAGCCGGCCTGGCTTCACTGTAATATCAAAGCATTGCGATCGGTAATTAGAAAGCAAAAAGTAATTTATCGATTGTGCACAAACCTATTTTGATCGCTTCTTCAAGTGCTTCATACGCTGCTTGTACCAACCGCTGGGCCTCAGGAGAAACATTTCCGACAAAAAATGTGTCATTAACATCAGCATGAAAGCCCTTTTAGTTCCCACCAACACCACCCATTATTTGGTTTCAAAGCGTTAGCTGTCGCCACATCTAGCTGAGAGAAGAAGACAATCTTTGGTGTTTTTTTTTTTTTGCATTGTTTCAAAACTCATACTTTGTAGAAGGTACTGATATCGATATTGATAATGTCTCCGTCTTCAAGTGGTCTATCATCCGGAATGCCATGGCAAATGACTTCATTCACTGAACTGAAAGTGGTTACATTTGAAATCAGTTTCAAGGGAAGAATGCAAGAAGTAAAGTAGATCAGTACACATCATCGCCGGATATAAGAAGCATGTTCAATTACAGGGGCGGGAACATACGTGCAGCATGACTTGGGGAAGTCTCTATAATTGAGCGGAGAAGGATAGGCGCCTTTGGAAACGATAAAATCATGGACAGCTTTGTCTATCTCCGCTGGAGTTACTCCTGGCTTCACCATCTTACCACCCATGTCCAATGCCTCGCGCGCTATCTGTCTCAATGCCCCAAAAAAGGTTAATCAACACAAACAGAAGACAAATGTCATGCAACATGTGCAGTTTCAATAGATAGGTAACAAAGACAAGTCCATTACAACGAAAGAACAAACCTTGCAAGATTCTCTCATCGTTTCAATTTCTTCAGGAGTCCTAACCTCAATTGAAGTTCCCCTTCTCATTTTGTTTTCAGACTCGGGCACGCCTTCGCGCAAAGGAAAAATGTTAATATCTAACGTGCTGCCTCCTTTCACTCTCATTTGTGGTGGATATTATTTTGTTTAGACCTGTTTCTGCATAGTCGGGCTTGGGTATATGTGCTGGCACACTTCGCCTCGGAGACACCTTGCCTGGTCTCAGCTTGCCCGAAAAGATATAACCTGCAAATGCTTCTCTGTAGATGTCTAAAGAGAAAAGTAAGATTGATCAATTTCAATAAATCCAGAGCGAAGAGGAGAAAAAAAAAAAAGAATGCCATGATATGGGTTCAATACCATCAGAAGCGTCAGAGGAGGAGGAGCTTGCCACAGATGTACTTGCTAATTGGATTGGGTGTTATTTTTTGGGGGGGGGGGGAGGCAGAAGGAGAAACAAGGGTTAGATAGCCTTTTTGTTATTTGCAATAAAAAACTGTTTACGCACCAGTACCAACTGATGGAGAGAGCAGAGCGTGTATTAGTTTGTGCTTGGGCCAGGATTGCTTAAAGCAATCTTGGCTACAGAAAAAGACTGATGGTAGCCCCAATTTGGCGCATGTTGGGCAGCGCAGTGTTGCACTCTTGCCACAGCCTTCCGTGTCACATATGTTTGTGTTGGGTGTTTCTGAGTTCTGCATGATCAATATGACCGACTTGGAAATCGGGCTCACACCGTGTGCAAGATGCTGCTTGACGACAAAGGGGGCAACCCACCACCAAATAGAATCTTTTCTGATGCAGTCGAGAAATGTAACCACGAGTCTGGACATTTCGGTATTTTTCAGGATCATTCTAGAAGATGAGTGAGACAAATTTTTGTTTTTACTTTTTGTTCTGTATCAGATATAAAACATGTTATTTTTGCGATTATATGCTTAAGTTTCACTTTTTTTTTTGGAACACTATTTTTTCTGTTTTGTTTGTACTGGCAGTACCTTTTTATATAAATAAATATCCAACAAGATCATTATCAATATCTGGATGGATATTAATATTTAAATTGAACTGAATCTGACATGATTTCCAAAGCAGGAATCCATTTTTTATCCCACACTTTACACAAAGGTCTCAAATTTGAGTCCTGCCTTTGAATGCTCTTTGTGGAATGCTGTTCAAGAGGTATCATTGAAAAGCAAGACCAAGGCCAGTAAAATCAAGTCCTCCATCCCCAACTATTGGGATCTTTTTTGATTATTAATGTTGATAACTAAATAAATACTCTTATGAAGATGAAAACAACAACAACAACAACAAAAACGTCATGTGTACTCTACACCATGTCATCATGGTTTTTTTCATCCTTTAATTTCTCTCGGGTTCTGATGGAGCCATTAGAGAGCGGTTCCAAGTCAATTCCATCATGGCTGTCAGAGCTATCGCTGCCAAGGTTTTTGTTTTTTGTGCTGTCCGACAAGTTTTTCCCTTTTTCTTTCTTCCAAAGTCGCCTTACCCAGTAGGACACAGACAGCCATCTGAAAAGGTCGTGCTGGTGGTCGTGGTGATCCACATATTGTTCCTTCTTAGTATGAGGCTTGGCTTCCGTCAGATACAAGTACCAATAGGTCAAGCCAACGAAGCCTGCACCAGCAATCGAATTGCCTAGGGTCACCATCAAAAGATTTTTGTAGATGAATTTACTAATATTCACAGAAGAAGATAGAAAAAAATTCTTAGTCAGATCAACTCCCTACAAAGGAGTTTAGAGTCATAAATATGAGCAGAGTTTGGTAAAGTACCCGAAAGATGTGTCAGCGCCATAGAAGATGCCCAAAGGGATAAAGAACATGTTGGCTATTGCGTGCTCAAAGCCTGTGGCAGCGAAAGCAAAAATCGGGCACCACATTGCAACTAGCTTGGAGACAATGTCCTCAGCTGTGAGCCCCATCAAAATAGCTTTGCAACAAATAAAAGGGTGAAGATAGTTAGTGCTTGCCCTAAAGCGAGATATCAAGTATACGTTAGTAATTACTTACCAAGGTTAACTAGCCAGTTGGCGCCCAGAGCTCGAATAAATAGCACATGCCAGTCTAGTTCCTCCACTTTACGCACAGCAAGATTTGTCAAAAAGGACCTGCAGGAGGGAATAACAACAATGAATGGAAGAACGCTTTTGGCAATCTACACAAACATTATGTTCTCTCTTTGTGCAGTCCCCTCTCTCTCTCTCGCCCCAACAAAATTAGTGAAAGGGAACAATGCGCACTTGTATGGTTCTGCGTCAAACACATCTCCACAATATATAAGGATTCCTCCAGCTGCAATGCAGCCTATGAAATTGCCCACATAAGAGCAAACCCAGTCTTTGAGGGCTCCAATAATGGTGATCCTTCGTGTGTAAAGTGCCACAGCCATGTACATCGTGTTGCCAGTGAAGAGCTCAGCTCCACAAATCACAATAAGAAACAGACCGATCTATTAGAGGGGGGGGGGACATGCAGATGATAAGCTGTCAGTTTGTTTTTTTTTAAAAATATATATCAACAAGCCACAAGGGATCACGCCCGTAGGCGAACGTACAGGAAAAGTGCCAGCAAATGCCAATTTTTGGAGACCCGGGTTTGTCTTGGCTATCTCTGGCAAACCCCCACCAACAGCAGTTGCAACCATGCCACCAAAGGACACATAAACTGCACAAACACATCCAAAGAAAACTGTTGTCAGTATTTTTTTTTTTTTTTTTGAGACTCAAAGCGAAAAAGGAAGGCCAGGTTTTAAAGATGAAAAAAATAGAAGAGAGCTGCCAAAGATGGATTGGAGGTTTGGGTACATACATCCTCCTAATATGCCCAGGATGAGAAGTCTGTGCCATCCCACTTGTGCCTTTGCAATGCCAGCATCTCTGACAGCCGTGATAGCCTCTTTTGGGGTTTTAAATGACTTCAAGTGAAAGGGCTTCCTTTCTCCCACTTTCCTTGGTCCCGAGAGGGTCCTACTCTGGGAGGAGAGGTAAAGATCAACACTGCCATTGCTTCTAAATTGCATTGGGGTGGCAAGGGTCGATGTGGTTCTCTCTCTGATGTGTGTGTGTGTGTGTATGGTTGGTTTGAAAGTTATGGCGCTCACTCGAATGATTTCGACTTTTAAGGCATGGGTCCCACCACCGGTGGTGGTCTGTTGGTCCCGAGCCACACACACCCACCCATTTGTGTGTCGCAATGCGGCAGCAGCGGATTAGGACTTTAAGGAACACACGCCCATTGGTGGACATGAATGGGCCATCGAGTAAAAACCCACGAATTTTCCTTCAAATGCGGTGTGGAAGATGTAAATGCGAGAAAAAGGACAAGAAAAACGCTGACCATAGTTTCTGTAGACATGCACGATAATTTGACTACATCACCGTTTCTATGTCCTCAGCCATTAATCTGCTGTTTCCGTCAGCACACAAAAATTAAATATATAAATAACCAGGGCCCTTAACGACCGCCATATATTTATTCTTGCGTTTGTTTTTGGAAACGGGCTCCCCTCATGAGCGCTCCAGGTAAATGGCCTTTTGAACCAAGTGTGTGTGTGTGTGTGGGCAAATAATACTTCTACACAAGCAAAGTTGTGCCATTACTTGCAGTACTTATTTTTGTTTTCCGTGTGCGCCAAAACAACAACAATGAAGCTGTGCCACTGCTGTCGTCGTTCGAAGAGGGTTTGTCTGCAGAAGATCCAAATAGAGAATGCACAGGATATGGATGCGCGCCAGCTAGCACAACCAGACTCAAAACAAAGAGATCCACCTGCACAGGTAAGATGAACCCCCTTTGGCATGCCCAGCCCCTCTAGTGTAATATTTTGCCCTTTCCTTTTTCACAATAAGGCAAGGAACCCAAGAGGAAGAATAGAGTTATTGCAGAGGAAGAGGAGGAAGACTATGACTGGCCTTCTTCATCCTCTCCTTCTTCCTTAGCAAATACAGCTGATCTCACAGGTAGCACACTCACTTCCTGCTGCTTTTTGGTGTCATTAACTAGCATTTAATTTTTTTTTAAAAAAGCATGCAATATTGGAGCTGCTTGTAATTGGGAGGAGGAGCAAGATGAGCATCCATCCCTCCACATGGAAAAGAAAAACAAAGTAGCCAACCAGGAAAAAAAGAAAAAAGGAGCCAAACATATACAAAGAGAAAAGGAACACAAAACACCAACAAATGAAGAATTACAAGACTTGAATGAAGAATCTCAAGCCTTGAAGGATATCAACGAGGTTATAATCTCACCACTGCTGTTCATAGTTATTTAAATGTCTCCCTCGAAATATTTATCTCTCTCTGTTTCACACCAGAGCAATAGATTGGGTCAAGCACAAGAGGGGGTAGCAGCAGTTGCCTCTCCAGGATCTTCTTCTTGGTACGGTGCACTTTTATTGAAACGATGGCTTTTTCTTGTTGAATGAACAAAGCAGCTGTATTAACCGATACACTATTTCGCACACAGTGTGAAAATTGAAACTAAGTCTCCAACCAAGTTGCTGACTGTAGAACAACAGATAAAGCAGATTTTTGAAAAGAAAGAAGTAGATTCTGGAGAGCCATCAAAAATCATGTCAAGGGAAAAGAAATCGAGAAACGAGGATAAAGGCAAAACGAGGAAGGACAAGGACAAAAGAGGTTCCACAGAGCAAACTTCAAGTTCTGGCGGTGATAAAAAGAAACAGGCAAAATTCACCAAAACAAAAAAAGACAAAGAAATTGAAAAGGAGCGAATGAAAAGAGAAAAGAG
>MRZZ01004507.1:0-10048 GCA_002025285.1 Acanthamoeba comandoni | reverse complement strand
GATATTTAGCTCTTAAATAAAGATTAGAAAGTAAAAAGTTAGAAAGAAGAAATAAAGTCTTTAAAAGAATATTAACACTTACTACTTATTTTAAATGTTTGTTCTTGTTGTAGAATTTTTTTATTTTTTTATCTCTATAAATATATTTGCTTAATTAATTAAAGATGTTAGTGATGTCATTCAGTCAAAAGACAAGTAAGTGACCGGTTCGAATCCCATCGTTTCCAGAGGAGAGTCTATTTCTTTGGAGGCGCAACACCAAGAATCGCTTTCTTCTCGTTCACAAGGATTCCCTAGATGCAAAGCAATTCTGCTCAATTGTTGTCTCATCTAAAACCTTCTGCCTGGGCCATCCAGACACCCAAATCCCTTCTGCTTGGCAAGGATGCCTGGATCAGGCTTGGATTTACAGATGAGGATCTGGACAAACCCTACAACTCTGAAGAGGTCCTAGAAGAAGTGGCTCTCCTCTACAAACTTGGCCAGTGCATTGTATGGACATCTTCTCTATCTTTCACCCCCCCGCCAAGGAAAATTGGATCAATGCTTAATTCTTCAATCCAAAACAGGATCGAGAGGTGGTTGTCAGGCCAGGTAACAGCCCTTTTTTTGGAGTTGTGCTTCATTTTTCATTCCCATCCCTCCTTATCTTTCCCCTCATCATCCAAAAATATTTTATGTTTCTATGCACAGTGCTGCCCCACACAGCCAAAGGTGTGCACACTGTGAGAGACTTTGTGCAAGTGCGTGGCTGGTTTGCAGTCGTCCATGGGCCAAAAAAGAACAAAAGGAAGAACAGTGCTGCTGCAGTAGCACAACCAAACACTGAAGAGCCTGCAGGTACTAGCTTGGGATTGAGATATATATCGTTTCTTGAACTTTCCAAGTGTCAAGGGAAGAAGAATCGACCAGGGCAAGTTACCTTTTTCTCAATTGTCTATCTACCTAACTAGATGGAGAAGAAAACATCTCAGTTGAGGGAGAGGAAGGCGAAGCAGTTGATGAGCCCAGCAGGCTTGAAGCGCTCGAGAGAGAGGTTGAAAAAATGAGAGCTGAAATGGAAGAATGGCAGATGCAGGTAGGTGTTTCTGTCGAAGCTGTCCAGAGAGTTCGAAAAGAACTGTTTGGCGATGATTTATGGAATTGCTGATGAAACACAACACTTTTCCTTGCTGCTCCTCGCTAGGAGAAAGAACAGCTTGCAAAAGAAAAAGAAGAGTGGCAGCAGGCTAAGCAAAGAGAATGGGACCAAGAGAAAGAGCAGCTGATCAGTGAGCAACAGGCAAAGATAGTAAGCCAAGAGCGCCAACGCATTAGGCAGGCGTTGACGAGCAGACAGACACAACTTCAAGATGCAGGAACAAAGGCAGTGTTGCAAGAACTAATTGAGGCACTGCTGTGAGTGTCACTAATCCAATAATAATAAATGAAAAATGGAACATTACACATTGCAGGGGATGAGATTCTTCTTTGAAAAAGGCAATACATGTATGCCATCTGGCTCTCTGCAAGGCGTTTGTTTGAAGGGCCAGCTGTTCGGTAATGAAGGCAACAGACAGACTGGAACCAGATGGTTTTTATAATAACGACAAACGCCTCTTCATTGGCGGCGGATCTCCGATTCTGCTTTTATTTTCAAACGGGCGGCCAGCATGAATTGAGCTCAATCGGCCAATCGGCGTGCGTTGATCAGATCCAAATGGCGGTGGTGATGATCGGCGGTTTAGCGTGGCCAATGGGAAGCCGCCAATTTGATAGCCACGGGTGAGTCTTTGCCGGCTTTGATAGGCCTGATTACATTGACAGGTCTTACTTGGCCCTCGTTTTGCCCGTGACAAAGCGCCGGCTGGCATTGGTTTTTTAAGTGGGACAACATTCTTCCTTTGTTTTTTTTTCCTTTGCGCAAACAACAACAGAGAGAGGACAGCTGGAGGGCCAAGTCGCAGGCTTTTTTGTTTTGCTTTTTTATTTATTTTCTATTTTATTTTGTTGGATCCTCGTTTGGCTTTGAAGAACGCGCAAAGGACTGTCTGTCCTCCCGTACTGCACACCACCATGTGCGTACGACTGCCACTTCTTTGGCTGTGTATTTTACATATTATATTACTGCTGGTACACGTCCAGCAAGCCCATTCAGGTACTGTGTGTTCAACTAAAACCACACCACGCCACGCACCATCAGTATATCTTCCAGTTCATCCCACAAAAAGGAAGAATACCAATACTGCTCAGGCCGTGTTGTTGCGGGCCAATTCTTTGCAGTTTATCTGCGGCCGCAACATAAGAGCAATTCCACACTAAACCGCAAAATTTCCCGGATTTTGTCACACCGAAGGGATCTTTTTTTTGAAAGTGCAAAAGAGTAGAGAATTCATTTACATTTTGTATTTATTATTTTTCAATAATAAGCAACATAACATTTTGACCTTCTCCTTCGCCAAACACACCACAGGCACCCCTTGTACCACGAGTGTTGCTGACTTTACGGTCGCCACTGGCACGACGTGCGATCTAGCCCCTGGTGCCTACTCTTTCAACAGCGTCAGCATATCTGGCACCGTAAATGTTCTCAGTAATGTGACCTCATCGACCTTTGTGTCCATCAGCGCTACAACCACTTTCACAGTGGCTGCTGGAGGCGTTTTTACTGCAAACGGTCAGGGGCACCCCAGCCCAGCAACGAGCAGTGCAGGAAAAGGACCTGGTGGTGGCATCTACAGTGCTTCCACTCCTGGTGGAGGAGGTTAATCTCATCTCACCCCCCCCCCCAAAATTACTATTAGTGTGTTTGTATTAAATAAAACATTGTCTCAAAAACACACACCTCTCTACGCAGGACACGGGGGCAACGGTGGCTCTCCAAGTTTTGCTGGCCAAGCATATGACTCGGTGTTTAATCCAGCATTACCAGGCAGCTCTGGCAGCTCTTCCCAATATGGAGCAGGAGGAGCAGGAGGAGGTTTTATCAAATTGTCTGCCAATACCCTGAACTTGGGAGGCACTATCAGTGCAAATGGCAACGGTGGAGTGAATGGTGGCGCAGGGGGTTCTGGTGGCTCTATTTTTATTCAAGTTACAAAGTTGATGGGAGCTGGAACGATCACATCAAACGGTGGTGCTGGCGCTACATATAGCACCGCTTCTAAGGGCGGAGGAGGTGCTGGAGGACGCATTAGCATTTCCTTCTCTGGTATCATTAACCCCTCCATTTTATCTTAGAACCTCCTATTAGTATTGAGGTGAAAACAACACGCTAGTTAACATACCAAACAAACAAAATAGACACCAGCCAGTTCAGTGGTACTCTGCAAGCCTACGGTGGAACTGGCCCATCGTATGCTGGAGGCCCTGGAACAATTTTATTGCAAGGCACATCAACTAAAAAGTTAATAGTGGACAATAATAATAATCCTATCGCTGGCTCTTTGATCACCAATTCCACTCTCTACAGTGGACTTGCCTTCTTGACTGATAACAACACTATTTCGTATCCTTTCTTTTTCCCTTCTTAATAGCCCCAGTAACTTTCCACCATTAAAAATTAGATTTCTTAACGATTTGACAGTTATACGTTTGATGAGATTCAGCTCAAAGGCAATGGAGGCCTTGCCATGGTGTCAAGGCCTATGCCAGGCCTACCGTTGAATCTAACAGCCTACAATTTGACAGGTGACCTTACGGGTACAATCCATGTGCAGGACCGCCACACCGTAGATATTAGTACTTCTGCTGTCTCATGCAGTTTCATCGTCTATCAAGCTGGAACGGCCATCTTCCCAACGAAGTACTCAATGCGCCCTTTCGTTACCACCATTTATTTACGTTTTCTCACATATTATAACACTTACTAGGTCGGATATTGATAGCACTACCATCAATTGGATGGGAGTTATATCCAATGTGGCCAACATCACACTGAAGCGTAGCGCCTCTATTACCCTCACTCAGACAGGCAGCACTGATGGTGATAATGCGGGCATATATCGCCTGTCTGCGCTCCTTGCATACAATACCAGCAAAGTTCTGTTTACTGGTGCTCCACTGGCTATCATCAATCAGGTTGTTCTACGCGGAAGCTCCACAATATCTGGCCCTGCAGTCAACCTCACTGCAAGCACTCTGTCAGTCTTAGAGCAATCTACAATTAGTTCAGATTTGCAAGGATATTCTGGATCTTCTTCCACGAGCAGTGCTGGTAAAGGACCTGGTGCTGGTCTTTTTGTAGGCTCCACTTGCGGAGGTAAGATATCTTTCTCCCTCATTGTGCAAAGGCATTTCTGATGCATGATGTTGTGATAGGTGGTGGTCATGGCGGTAATGGAGGAGCCTCCGGAGCCGCAGGGAAATCTTACGATTCAGTCTTTACTCCATCCCTTCCTGGAAGCTCTGGCGCCTCTTCCCCATATACCTCTGGTGGGGCAGGCGGTGGTGTCATCAAGATAGTCACAGATAGTCTGATTGTAAATGGCACAATATCTACAAATGGAGCCAGTAGCCCTGGGTCTGCCTCTGGTGGTGGAGCTGGTGGAAGTATTCTCATCCAAACTTCACAACTCATGGGTGCAGGGCTCATAACAGCAAACGGAGGCAATGGAGGAGGATCTTATGGTTCTGCTGTAAGTGGAGGAGGCGCAGGAGGCCGCATAGCAATCTATTATCTGAATAGCAGCAACTTCTACGGCCTTGTACAAGCTTACGGAGGCACTGGTAGCGTAGGATACGGTGGTCCTGGCACTATATTCTATCAAATCTCTTCATACAAGAAACTCGTGATCGACAACAACAACTCTCCTGTTGTGACCTCAGTTGTTACGAACCCAGATACGAATAGTGGCCTTGCCTATCTAACTGATCCCCAGGTTTATTCGTATCCTTTTTCCATTTTGTTAAGTTACCTTCCATGCGTGTCTAACAATAATGCCTAGATTGGAACTGCTTAACATTGAATTAGCTATACATTTGATGAAGCTAACTTGAAAGGCAATGGTGGCTTGGCCATGGTCTCTAGGCCATCAGCGGGATCACCAGTTACTTTGACTGCGAGACTTGTTACCGGAGACCAAACGGGTACAATCCATGTGTTGGCAAAACAAACACTGGATGTGAGCCAGTCTGTTAATCTACCGTGTAGCTTTGTGGTCAATACAAACGGCTCCAGTATATTCCCTGTTAGGCAAGTATGCCTCTGCTCCATGAAATGCTATCACCGGTCTTACCTGCACACAAATATAGGTCTGAATTCAATGGAACCAGTGTTATTGCTGCTGGTACTCTTGTCAACGTAGCAAGTATCATCGCAAGGAGGGGCGCAAGTGTTACTTTTACTCAGACTGGAAACACTCAAGGAAGTTCTATTGGCATATATCAGCTCTACGAATTATTAGCATCCGAGAACAGTAATATTCTGATTAGTGGAGCTCCAAGATTAGATGTTAGCAACGTTACCATCAAAGATGCCTCCTTCATCAAGGGTGCAGTTCTGAATATAAGTGCAGACATCTTAGCACTGTGGGATGACGGAAGTATAACTGCAGATACTTTGGGGGACCCAGGCGTTCAACAAACATCGCGACCTGGACAAGGTTTGGGTGCAGGCAATACTAATGGCGCAGTTGTTGGTGGCGGTGGTAAGTAGATTTAACCACTTTTCATAGGTAGACATGCTGGTTTTCCCAACATATTTTTTGTATTTAGGTCATGGAGGCAATGGCGGAGGTACTGGTATGGCTGGAAAAGCATATGATTCCATATATACACCATCCCTTGCAGGCAGCTCTGGTGCATCATCGCCCTATGGATACGGTGGTGCTGGCGGTGGTGTAATCAAGATTCTTGCAAACAAGTTAACAGTAGATGGCTCTATCACGGCAAACGGTGCCAACGGCGGTAGTAGTGCTGCAGGTATAGATTTACTTATAATTACATTTATTCTTCGCTATTAATCATTTCTATTTTCATTATGATGCAGGCGGTGGTGCTGGTGGCAGTATCCTTATTCAAACATCAGAACTGGAAGGAGCAGGACTCATACGGGCAAACGGAGGCAATGGTGCAGGATCTTATGGTTCTGCAGCAAGCGGAGGAGGTGCAGGGGGCCGCATATCAGTCTATTTTTCGGACAACACCAACTTCACAGGAATTCTGCAAGCATTTGGAGGCAGTGGCACCGCAGCCTACGGTGGCCCTGGTACTGTTTATCTTCAGAACACAACGCCAAGCCATGCCTATAAGCAGCTGATCGTGGATAACAATAATGCCCCCGTAACTACCACTATTATTACGAACGCAATGACTGATAGTGGAATTGCCTATTTGACTAACTCTGGAATTACTTCGTATCCTTTGCATCCGGACAACAAACTGTCCAAATTGTACCATACTTTCTTTAACACTTAATAGCTATGCATTTGATGAAATTAAGTTGACACAAAATGGAGGACTGGCCGTAGTGGGAAAGCCTATCACGCTGACGGTCGGTACTCTAAGTGGCGATACGACTGGAACTTTGCACGTATTACAAAATCAACTCTTAATTGCAGCTTCTTCCCCTTCCTTGCCGTGTAGTTTTGTGGTCTATTCAACTGGTAGTGCACATTTACCTGATAGGTAAAGCATCACAAACCACTCTTTGTTCAAAATGTTTTGATTTTGATCTGAACGTTTGCTCTTGCAGAACTGAATTATCAAGCGTAAATGCCAACATTATGGGATCCCTGATTGGAATAGACAGCATTTTTCTCACTGATGGGGCCGTCCTTACGCTAAGTCAGTCAGGAAATACTGCCGGAAATGTTTCATCTGTCTATCAATTTGGTCAAATTGAATTGTCCACTGGCAGCAGATTGATCTTCTCCGGCGCACCTTCTTTGAATGCAAATAGGATTGTAGCAAAACACAATGCTATAATCAGCGGAGCAACCGTTGGAATTAACGCTAATACTTTCGAAGTGCTAAATATAGCTGTTGTCAGAGCAGATAGTCTGGGATCGCCCGGTACTACTGCGGCAAGTGCCAACGGCCAGGGCACTGGCGGTGGCAAATATTCTGTTGCCATTGTTGGTGGTGGCGGTATGTATTTACTCTTTCAACAAAACTATTGCCACGAATGACAAAACTTGTTGTTTTCTTTTGTTATCAGGGCATGGAGGCAATGGAGGAGGTCCAGGCTATGCTGGCAAGTCCTATGACTCTGTCTTCCTTCCATCCCTTCCCGGCAGCTCTGGTGCTTCATCTACCTACTCAGGCTATGGCGGCACAGGCGGCGGTGTCATCAAGATTGTGGCCACGACTTTCAATCTGAATGGCACGATCTCTGCCAATGGCGCGAACGGTGGAGGCCTGGGAGCAGGTGGAGGTGCAGGAGGCAGCATCCTCATTCAGACCTCGCAGCTGGCAGGGTTTGGCCTTGTGTCAGTCAATGGTGGTGGAGCCGACTCCTATGGTTCGGCAAGTGGCTGTGGAGGTGCAGGGGGTCGTGTTGCGATATACTACAAGGACAACTCGCTGTTCACAGGCACATTGCAAGCATTTGGAGGCAATGGGCCATCCTACTATGGCGGACCAGGCACCATCTATTTGGAGAACACCGCGCCAGGATCACAATACAAGAAGCTCATTGTGAACAACAATGGTGCTCCCACTGCAACAGCAGCTATTTCGAACACAGCGACAGACAGTGGCATTGCCTATCTGACGGACACTGGTGTGGGTGCATATGGCTTTGATGAAGTGTCGCTGGCAGGCAATGGCCATTTGGCCATGGTGTCAGTGCCAACGGCAGGCCAGCCATTGAACTTGACGTTGCAGAGGTTCACAGGGGACAGGAGTGGCATGTTGCATGTGCAGAGTGGTCAGCGTGCAGATCTGTCAGTGGTGGGTGCAGAGATGCAAGGGTCGCAATATGTGTATTTGGGAGGCCAGCTGTTGTTGGGCAAGCGGGTGTGGCTGTCTGGAGTGTCATGGACGGTGAGGGGCACAGTGTCAGGAGTGGAATCGTTGGAGCTGAGGCAGGGTGCGCAGGTGTTGTTAGGTCAGACAGGCACAATGTTTGCGGGCAATGTGAGTTCTGGCGCGTCAGGCGTGTATTCCGTTGACCAAATGAGCTTGTTTAACGATGCCTCTGCCTTAATGGTTTGTCTCTGGGACTAGTTTCATATTCTTTGCTACACCGCTTATTCCTTCTTTTATTTTACAACAGGAGAGTGGTGCCACGTTAGTATCCACCCAGATGACCATGGCACACAAGAGTGTCCTCTCAGGACCGTCGTTCACGTTGTCAGTGAACACACTGTCGGTACTGAATCAAGCAGTGGTGACAGCCAACAAGCTTGGCGCAGCAGGAGTGTCATCAGCAAGTGCCAATGGCCAGGGCACTGGTGGTGGCAAATATTCTGTTGCCATTGTTGGTGGCGGCGGTATGTACCTACTCGTTTTGTTGGCCTGAAAACACGTATTATTTTAATACCTGTATGAATTGCAGGACATGGAGGCAATGGAGGAGGTCCAGGCTATGCTGGCAAGTCCTATGACTCTGTCTTCCTTCCATCCCTTCCCGGCAGCTCTGGTGCTTCATCTACCTACTCAGGCTATGGCGGCGCAGGCGGCGGTGTCATCAAGATTGTGGCCACGACTTTCAATCTGAATGGCACGATCTCTGCCAATGGCGCGAACGGTGGAGGCCTGGGAGCAGGTGGAGGTGCAGGAGGCAGCATTCTCATTCAGACCTCGCAGCTGGCAGGGTTTGGCCTTGTGTCAGTCAATGGTGGTGGAGCCGATTCCTATGGTTCGGCAAGTGGCTGTGGAGGTGCAGGGGGCCGTGTTGCGATATACTACAAGGACAATTCGCTGTTCACAGGCACATTGCAAGCATTTGGAGGCAATGGGCCATCCTACTATGGCGGACCAGGCACCATCTATTTGGAGAACACCGCGCCAGGATCACAATACAAGAAGCTCATTGTGAACAACAATGGTGCTCCCACTGCAACAGCAGCTATTTCGAACACAGCGACAGACAGTGGCATTGCCTATCTGACAGACACTGGTGTGGGTGCATATGGCTTTGATGAAGTGTCACTGGCAGGCAATGGCCATTTGGCCATGGTGTCAGTGCCAACGGCAGGTCAGCCATTGAACTTGACGTTGCAGAGGTTCACAGGGGACAGGAGTGGCATGTTGCATGTGCAGAATGGGCAGCGTGCGGATCTGTCAGTTGTGGGCGCAGAGATGCAAGGGTCGCAATATGTGTATTTGGGAGGCCAGCTGTTGTTGGGCGAGCAGGTGTGGCTGTCTGGAGTGTCATGGACGGTGAGAGGCATCGTGTCAGGGGTGGAATCGTTGGAGCTGAGGCAGGGTGCGCAGGTGTTGTTAGGTCAGACAGGCACAATGTTTGCGGGCAATGTGAGTTCAGGTTCTTCTGGTGTATTTTCAGTGGATCAGTTGACTACGATGAACGATGCCACTATTTCCATGGTACTCCCACAGTTTGACACACATTGTTAGCCTTTTGCTAATTCCTTGGCTTTCATTGCTTATCAATCACAGGAGAGTGGTGCCACGTTAGTATCCACCCAGATGACCATGGCACACAAGAGTGTCCTCTCAGGACCGTCGTTCACATTGTCAGTGAACACGCTTTCGATACTGAATCAAGCAGTGGTGACAGCCAACAAGCTTGGCACAGCGGGAGTGTCGTCAGCAAGTGCCAATGGCCAGGGCACTGGTGGTGGCAAATATTCTGTTGCCATTGTTGGCGGCGGTGGTACGTGGGGGGCTGCAGTATGTTCAACATTTCTAGCCGTTTTAACTCACATTTCTGCAATGTATTGTTCTACTTAGGGCACGGCGGTAATGGAGGAGGCCCGGGCTATGCTGGCAAGTCCTATGACTCTGTCTTCCTTCCATCCCTTCCCGGTAGCTCTGGCGCTTCATCTACCTACTCAGGCTATGGCGGTGCTGGCGGCGGTGTCATCAAGATTGTGGCCACAACCCTCAATCTGAATGGCACGATCTCTGCCAATGGCGCGAACGGTGGAGGCCTGGGAGCAGG
>MRZZ01004426.1:0-14069 GCA_002025285.1 Acanthamoeba comandoni | reverse complement strand
GGCCCTGCATGCAACGGTGACGAACTTAAGAAGAGACGACCATGATTGTGGGGAGGACCAGACAGTCAGTATGACAAAATTGTTATATCTAATTTCTTATTTTTCAGTAAAAAATATACTTTTTTGTGGAACTTCAAATATTTGTGGACACAATACATGTACAAACAAAAAATTGTTTATATTTTATTATTTTGCTTTTTAATAACAACCATTAAAAAATATTTTTATATTGCCAATATAAATTTTGAGTAAACCTATACAACGTGTGGTGGGCTGTGGCAGTCCCCGTCTCGCATGTCTCCACACTCCCAGAGCATCCGCTCAAGCCGTTGGAGCACAGCAGAGATGGTCGGCCGTCGGTTGGGTGTGGCGTGCCAACACTTTTGCATGAGCTTGGCAAACGGCCTCGAACAGTCTGTGGGCACCTGAGGGCGTTGGCCCTCGATCACCTCCAGAGAGACTTGCACGAAGTTACGCCCGGCGTAAGGCTCCTTCCTGGTCAGCACCTAATGTTTGTAAATCCCCCACATACAACATTTATATAAATGTTAATAACAAAATTAGTTTTTTTTGTTATATGGTGTGTTGGATTCACCCTTTTAAAATTGTTGGTGATTGCAATAAAGGGGGAGGGCTTCACTCACCTCCCACATGACGATTCCAAAGCTGTACACGTCCGCCGACTCAGAATACCGTCCACCTCTGATGATCTCTGGCGCTGTATGTTAAAATATGTAAAAATATGTAACTTAATAAAATGTTAAGTTTTGTAACATGCCTTTATAGTGGATTGATTGATTGTTTGTTTTTGTTCAGCTGAAAAGATGGGATGAGCTGCTGTGCACCTGTCCAAGAGGGAGTGCCGCATTTGGTCATGGTCGCATTTTCGTCTTTGATCCTTGCAAACCCGAAGTCGGCCACTTTCACATTCCAACTCTCGTCGACCTGCATATATCAAAAAAAAAAAAACCAAATGGCAAAGTCAAAAAATGGCAGGGCAAACAAGCAGGCACCAATTTCAAAGTCAAATTTTGTGCTCTCCGACAATGAGAGTAATTCATAATTAGGTCTTTTTTTCCACACCCAAAAGTGTCCACTTTGACTTTGAAATTTCAAAGTGTCACACTTTTAGGTATGGAAATATAACTTATAACTTTGAAATTAAAAAGTAAAACTATGACAAACATACGTAAAAGCTAATATAAGTTAAACTAACAGTAATAAATAATAGAGTAATAATCATAAGCCAGGCGTGAGGGAAGTTACCAGTAAATTCGAGGATTTGAGGTCTCTGTGGATGATGATTGGTTCCAAAGAATGTAAGTAGTTGATGCCCAGAGCAGCACTTCTCAGTATGCGCAGCCTCTGAACCCAGGCCAGCTTTATGCTCGCCTTGCGCAGAATGTCCTTCAGCGAGCCCTGCTTGACAAACTCCGTCACGATGCACAGGTGGGGCCTCTTGACGCAGGCCCCCATGAAGAGCACGATGTTCGGGTGGTGCAGCTCGGAGAGGAACGCCATCTCGGCACGGAATTCCAGCAGCACCCTCTCGTCGAGCTTCTGCTTGATGAGCTTCTTCACGGCGACCTCGACGCCCTTCCACTTGCCTCTGAACACCACCCCATAGCTTCCTTTTCCCACCTACATTAATAAGATACACCACATTCAACACCAAAAATATATAAATATATCTAACAACACGAATTCGAGTTCAATCATTATGAGATGAAAGAGAGTGTATGACATTTTCACAGCATTAAGTTAAACAAAGTATTGAGATTGATTGTGTGTGAGAGGCATTTAAATTACCTGGTGGGAGAGTTGAATTTCTGTGAAGTCAATGATCCATCTACAAGTATTTGCACTTGTCAAGAAGTTATCCTCTTGAAACCTCATGAGGCCTGAATCCAATGCATGGATGCTAGACCTTAAGCTTGCATATTCTACAGAGTCTCTGTTGTTAACTAAGCGGGTAGTAACCTCTCTGGAACTAGCTAACTCATCATCCTTTGTTGTGACTCCGCCAAAAAATCTTGCTTCTAGATTCCTAACCTTCAGCTCATATATGTTGACTCCTGCAAAGTTAAATTAGACTAATTATTCTTTGAGAGTGTGAATTTAATTTTGGCAGCCATTACTGTGTTCAGGAATCTCAAATGTTCCAACATATTCGAATCTGCCCTCTTCTGGTGTCCACAAATGAGTTCCTTCAACCTTCACGTATGCCTCCTCAGAAACTAGCACCTGAAGCCACGTTAGATAGGGGCCATAAAGTGCTCTCCCAAAGAGTTCTGCTAAACTGGAAGGTACCTGTCCTCCATGGCTCATGGCTGTGATCCGAGCTGACACATTCACCGCTGGCCCGACATACTCGAACTTCCTCGTCATCGGATCACTCACCTGTTGAGCCTTGCCCACATGCACTCCCATCCTCACTCGCAGCCCTTTGAAGATCACCCTGTCATCGGTGTCTCCCCACTCCTCTGCTGCTCCCTCGTGTTTGAGCAGCTCCTCCGGCCAGTCGGCAGCGACCAGTTCTTGCTGGGCTTCGATGCACCATTGGAGGGCGTTTCGTGTCTGTTGAAAGGCCATGCAAAATGATCCTTCTCCACTGTTTCTGTCTTTCAAAAACAGCTCATACCCCTATGCAAAGTGTAGATATATTATCCGGATATCTGTTGAAAGGGGAAATTGCACATACTTGATGTGTAACCAGCAGACTCCTTAGTATTTGATTATGGAGGATGGTGGCATCGCGCATGGCCAATGGATTGAATTCCCACAATGAAGCAGCACGAGTGATGTCTGAGAACACAATTGTTACTTCCCGGAGCGGTTGGATGCCACTGTGTTTACTGCCTATAGGCGGATTAGATAAGGAAGAAATGGGTGAAGTACACAGGAGATTACCTCCTTCCAGATGTTCGTTATAATAAGTGGAGTTCCCAGTCAAATCGTATCCTGAACTCAGTTGGGTTGATTTCTCTGATTCCATGCTTGAGGATGACCCAGAACTAGAGCTTTCTGTAATGCTGGCCAGTATGGTCATTATTTCCTGTTAAACATCCAGTACTATTAACTCGCCAGAACAGTGGTAAAGTTCAGAGCCAGGCATGGTACCAAAAAAGCAGGGCGAGCCTTTGGGTCGGTATGCCAGCAATGTTCTATCAGCTCTACGTATTCGTCGGGAGCTTCTGTTTCATCTGCAAAGAGTGTGAGCAAATTGATTGGACAATTTTGTTCATCATTTACCTGGCAATTCTAGACGCATGTTATCCCTGATCACTGCGACTGCAATTGCTGCTGGACTGGTTTGAAGAAAGCCCATTAAAATAATTTTTCTGTCATAATATTTTTTTATGTAAAATATCCACCTCATTCCTTGGTACGGCTGTTTCCTTGTAAGTAGCTCCCACAGAACCACACCTACAGAAGTTTAAGTCCATTAGAAACGGATCAATAGCAGTTAGCTTGAAAAGTGTAAACACACCAAAACTGTACACATCAGCAGGCACCAAATCTGCTGCCTTTTCCCTCAGGATTTCTGGTGCTTTCCTGGTTGTACAGTAAGAGAAGAGATTCTCTCAGCATACTACATTCTATCAATATGGTGCATATTTTTCCCACATACCAATGAACGGAGGCCAACTCATCATTTTCACTCTGCTTTTTTATCTCGTTTTTGAACTTGGTCAAACCAAAATCTGTCACCTGAGGTCGACCTTTTTAGAAATGGACCAGGACAAGTGAAAAAAAGTACTCTTTGTCACTGTACCTTGGCATTCCACTTACTGTCCAGTAGGATATTAAACGAGGTGAGATCTCGGTGCACAATTCCTAGAGTACAAAGTGTAAATAGAAAAATAAAACTGAGGCAATTCTACAGATTTTGAGATTTACCAACCTGACGAGTGGAGGAAGTGCATTCCTTTAGCTGTCTGATGGCCAATTTTAACTCGCAGTTGAAAGGGTAGCTCGGGAACCAGCTCATTATGAAGAAGCTAACAAGATACCAAGTTTAAAAAAACTTAGAGGAAACCTTACTATTCTTGGTGAAAGTAAGTACATACATCACAGAGCGATCCCAGGGCCATAAATTCCATGACAATGCACATGTGAGGGGGAACAGTACAAGCTGCCATGAATAGCACCACATTGGGATGTCTCAAACAGGTCATACCTCGAACCTGGTGATGGTGTGAAAGAAATGTTAACCTTTAAGGGTTAATTACGATGGAATAGGGGAAAGGACCTCTTCCCGAAAATTTTTTTGCATTTCCTTGGCCACTTTATGCGAGGAGACCATTTTAACAGCTACTTCTGTTCCTTTCCACAAAGCCTTATGAACTTCACCGTAGACTCCGGTTCCAAGATGATCCTGCAATTCCAGTTCATTGTAATCAATCTCCCAATCATCTCTTCTCCGGCTCTTTTTATGCATGACACAAAATATGACCAGAGTGCAGATTAAGATGATCAAAATGACTAATATCACAGGAAATACTGTGGCTGAAAAAAAAAAATAAGCATTAAATAAATAAACTAGTTTTAATTCAGAAATGCATCAGTGATATGCACCTAATAGTAGGGTTTGTAAGGATGAACTGTTTGCGTCATGTTGACAAAATTCGCCTGCCTTGCCTCCATTGCACTTACACACCCCATTGAGGCAATCTCCAGCATCAGAGCATAGCACTCCATGAGAAATACAGCCGTAAAGGCTACTCACGGGTTTCCCTTGGCAGGTTACTTGCTGGAGCATCCATAACATATTCTTTTTAACACTTGGAATACGGCTGGATATCACCAGATTTCCGCTCCTTTTCGGAAGAATTAGTATCCCTTTCATTCATTCTTTAGAAGGAATACGAAGATTTTAATCTACCTAAAGGCCGTACTTTCAGCTAAAGGGTTCGTCTGTGTCCAATATATCCAATCTAAGAGGGCCTTAGCTTTCACGCAATCTACCATTTAGTCTTTAATATAAGTATCTGTGAGAATCCAACCATGGGCCAACTGTTCCTCCCAGGAGCTGTAGAATAAACATCAATGAGAATTACAAGGAAAAAGAGTAACTTTCAAACACCCGTGTCTTACCAGATGTAATATGGGGAAGTTGTTCTATGTGTTGAGTGTTATCAATAGCAGACTGTATGGTTTCTTGATTTGGTCGAAGAACTTGGTGTGCTCCATTAACCATAGATGCAATTTGCAAAGACCTGATAGGATAATAAGTGTTCAGTAGATGCAATTTTAATTTTATAATTTTTTTAATTTTAATTTTAATTCTCACCTGTTAATTGCTATATCGTTGAATCCCCACAATGTCACTGAATAAGGAGTTGCTATAAGGTCTACGAATGCATTTGTTGAGTTGATTCCTCCATCTTTGGCAGCTGGCCACACAGTGTAGCCAGGTACGGGTACCTGATGTACGATCAGATCATCAGAACAGTTCTCAAATGCAGTCGAAGAGTTATATGTACCTCTTGAGAGTAATTCTCCACTAGTTTGCTCATTGCGTCATCACCAAGAATTGTAAGACAGGATCCAATTTGTTGAATCACAATTATTTTTTCTCCTGGAAGATGTGGAGCAGCCAGAGGGTTGGCATTGGCTATTCTTGAATCATTCCAATATTTAATCTTATTCAACCAAATGGCGGCCATCAATTCAGCGGTAAAAACAAGTTCAATAGAAAGCGACCGAAGCTCAGGAACCTGTAAATCTCATTGAGTCAGTTTCTGTAGCCTGTGTACGAGAGCAGAGCAGCTATCTTACATTAAGAGCAAAAACTGTAGCATAGGCCACAAGTTTGAAAGCAATGAAATCAGGGTAACTTAGCTGCTCTGTAGGTGGAAGCGGTAAAGTGATACCAGCAAAGTCAGCATCGCCTGAGAGCACAAAGAAAGGCTTCATTAACTTTTTTAACACATCTAATTGTTAGTTGAATTGTAGCTACCAGCAAAAAGTTCAAGCTTTCCTGCAGCTGCTCCCACAGGAAAGTACTTCACTTTGAACGTTTGGATTTCATAGGCATCTGCTAGGCCAGAAAAGAGATTGAGATAGGTACCAACTCCAGTTAGAACACTGACGTTAAAGGCTTTTTCACCGTTGCAAGTGAACCCACTCAAACGGTCTATCATGTTTCTGAGGATAGAGATATTTGATTAGCATTCCATATATACAGCAAAGAGACACGTTACATCGTTACTTTCTAAATGTGTTGGAGAGAGCCGCATAGTTGAGTGCGTTGGCAGCAGCTACAGCTTGATCATTTAATTGCACCCAAGTCAAGAAGAGAAACAGCGCTTGTGGCACAGAACAGTCAATTGTAGAAATGGATTTGTTGACTACAACGTAAGTTATGTATGAAATGGGCCAAGAGTCTGACCCCTGCGGATTCACTAGCGGAATTGCAAGAGTTTCTGTAGATGTGCAAGGGATTAGGAATCAGCTGACGTAATAGCGCTGCTGTGTGTCATACCGTGAGTTTTATTCCTGAAAGCAGTCATAGCACTTTGTATCGTGGTCAAGGAAGGTTTAACCACTGAGCCAGCCTGGTTCCTCATTATCATCACTGTCATTCCATTTTTGAGGGCCTCTTGCTGGGTCATAAAGCTCATGCTGCCGTCTGTCTTCTGTTATGTTGTTGTCAAAATCATTTCTGCAATTATCACGAATAATAAGGTAACAGGCATACATTCACAAAATTAGCTCTATCATCCAAACTGTTGCTGGTGAAACTCCTGTTTGCGGGAATCAGAGAAGAAAGATCTCCATTAACTCCATCAATGGCAGCCTGGAAGTTGCTGTTGAAAGCAGACATCGCTTTGTTCCACACCTCCCTTTGGCTGCCCAACGCGGTGCCCTTGCGATAGGCCAGAGTGATCTCCAGGTGAGGCAGGGAGAGGTTGCGGTTGAGTGTGACAATGGCAGGGTCGTCCCAATGAGAGATCTGGCCAAGCCATATGCGCGCCAGTGTGTCTCCGTCGATAATTAGCTGGCTTTGTTGTTGGCTTACTGAGTCCAGGTGGTAGACAGGCACGAGGGCAGTGGCGACGAGGGGCAGCAGGACGAGGTTGGGGTTGGTGTCAAGAAACGAGGAGGGAAGCACGCCATCCACACATGCAAAGTCTATCTGACCCTGGGTGTAAGCAGCAATAGAAGACAGAGGCGAAGTGGATTCATAGGCGATGCTCACTGTGTCTCTGTTGTACCTGTAGGCTCTAGACCAGGCACTGAAGATTTCCTCCACGTTGGTAGTGCCCGAGCCTTTCAAGCCTTCCCCTGCTCATAAACAGTTGCATGAAGTAAAAGATTAAGAAGAGGCAGAAGCTTTGAGGGGCTTGCAACAAAACAATGAAGCTCTCTTACCTGCCACTGCCTGAGGAAATAACGTTACCAAAGTACATATCACACAAACAGGAAGAAAAGTTCTCCAATCGTTCCTCTGGAAGGGGCCTCTCCAGGAGGTGTTATCCCGCCTTGTTGTTTGAATAAATTGTTAGCATAGGAAGCTGAGCAAATTGTAGTGCAGGTTAGGCACTGTAGCATATCATGAACTCAATTTCACATCAATGCCCTCAGTGCCTTTGGTACCTTTTGTTCATTCTGGAGTGGAGAACATGCATTCTTTGGCTGGCGAAGTGAAGAAGTTCCTCTTCCCCCCAGGTCATCATCATGGCATTTGTTGGGTTTGTTGAGGAGCCACAACTTGCCAATGGTATGTGTGCAGCCTTCTTGATCAGCCATCATCGTCGTCAGCACCATCTCCACTGATCATCATTCACGAGGGCTCTTGCAGCCATGATCACCTGTCCAAAGCCATTGATACCTCTCCTGTTGCCTGCCCAAATTTCAAGCCATTTGGCGCCAAAAACCGCCCAATTATATCATTAAAGACTATATGTCCAACTAAGATTACTAAAGTTATAAAATTGATTTCCTTTTTGTAACTTTTTACACTTATATTATCAAAGGTTCCCTCTCTGTTCTCTTGTCCTTGCCCACAGTAAACCCTAGTACCTTGTCCAATTGAATGTCACATTGTAAGGGCAAGAGTGAATGTTCTTGTTGTAACTAAAGGTTTCCTCCCACCTCAGGACTAAAAACCAAAATATCCCCTTAGAAATAATAATGTTCTGATGACATGAAATTAATAGACCTTGGCTGCATGATCCATCTTCTCAACTTATTGGCAAGTGTAAGAAGAGGTCATCACATCGAAACCACAGAAACTATGACTGAGGGAGGAAAATTCATCACCAGAACGTGACCTACTTGTTTGGAGCAACAACTGGAAAGAGGAACTAAAGGCAACCCACAGAGCTGGAATGTGTCTTGTGCGTTTTGATCTACTAAGAGTTAGACAGAGTAATATATGCTTGTTTAGACCTCTAACTTCTTTTTTGGTAAATGTATATAAACTAATTGATGGCAAGGTCTGGGACTTGGGAGGTACCCAAAGTAAACCGCCAATGATGGTGGCTCTTCAACCATAAAAATGGTTCAGGGTGCAAGACCAAGAAGTTTATTTTTTACAAGCTACAAACACCAACACCACTCAACAAACCACTAAACCCATCCACATGGCAGAGCAAGGGCATGCAGCAATCCAACATCGGGAGGAAAGGTTGACAAAGAAGCTGGAAAGAGGAACCAAGAAGTCACACAGTAAGAATTTGCCATCAGCTGTGTTCTCTTTGTAAGATCCAAGTTCGCTTGCCTGGCATCCACTAACATGACTAATTGTTCTTTCAGTCTTGGCAGAAAAGTCAGACTTCGTAAAGCGGTTCAGGGCAGGAACTCTGGATAGGGACAGGTTTGGCAAACTGCTGAGCGCTTTGTACCACGTTTATACAACCTTTGAGAGAGAGCTGGAGATACACAAAGATAACCCAGTGGTCAAAGGCATCTACTTTCCTGAAGAGCTCAGTCGCAAAGAGGCCTTGGAGAAGGACTTGGCCTATTTCTACGGGGAGCAATGGCAGGATTGTGTAAGGGATCTTTCTGAAGCCACCAAGCAGTACGTTGACAGGTTGATGACTTGTTCGAAGGTCTGTTTCCTTCCTTTCGCTAACATTCTCTATCACTTCAATTCTACTACATCCCATGCCACTTACATTTTAGTATTCTCTCACTCTTTCCACTTGGGCTTTGCAGAATGAGCCAGAAGTGCTAGTCTCTCATGCCTATACGCGCTATATGGGTAAGCATGAATAGCACGAAACAGAGAACAGTGCAATGCTGAAGTAGGAATCAAACTTTAACAGGTGACCTTTCTGGAGGACAGATTCTCAAAAAATTTACAAGGAAATCGTTAAATCTTCAAGGCGATGGAGGAACAGGTTAGTCCTTCCAAACAATAACACAAACCATTATATGTCAACCATGTAACACTTACGTATTAACTTGGTGTACTCAGACTTTTATGATTTTAAGCGTGTACCAAATATCAGCCGGTTCAAGAGGGCCATAGAAAGTAGTATGGACTCCTTGAAGCTCACTGATGCGATGGTTGATCGGTTGATTGAGGAGGCCAACATGGCTTTTGAGCTCAACATACGCTTGTTCATAGAGCTGGAGGATCAGAACCCTGATGAGGTCATTAAGCAGTACAGAGAAAGAGAAGAAGCCCAAGAGCAAGAAGCCTTTGTTGTTGGTGATATCACGCCTCATCCAGCAGTAGATGGAAAAGCCGACCCAGCTCTATGTCCCTTCAACAAATTGTTGGGTTTGGATAAACTCAACAAGCAAGAAGAAAAAGGTGAGGAGCAGGAAAGTTCAAATGGTGAGGTCAAGCATTCTTCAGCGCCAGTTCCTGCTCTTACTCATAGGGTTGAGAAGAGTGCCTGGAGTGATAGTGGACAGTTGCTATTCAAGTTGGGCTTTGTGGTGCTTGTCCTGGGAGTCCTTGGCAACCTCCTTGTATTCTTGGGCAGAGTTCCTCTTTTGCAGTGAGGAGAATTTGTATTTTGTATCAGTAAGTGCTTCTCTTTTATATAAACAATTTTATTAATTTTATTACAACATGTTTAGTAGCAACAACGAATGGGGGGGGGATTAAACTTGATTGTTAAGTGAAGGAATTTAAAAAATTTAAGGGTAGTTTTTTACCATCATCATCTTGATTGTCGACTAGATGAGGAGGTCGGCTAAGAAATGCACTGTTGTCGTCGCTGATGGCTGTAGCCAATTCGTCCCAAAAGGAAAAAAGACTTCAAAAAAAAAAAAGGCGGCGCGTTTCCTTCTTGCGGCCCACAACAACTAAGAAGAGAAAGAGAGAAAATAGAAGAAGAAAGGCGGCGCTGATTGAGAGTCCAATATCAATTAGCGGCCAGCTGGGCAACAAAGAGTCCTTTGAATCCCTTCACTTCGAAAGGATCAAGTTTGGGCGAGAAGGGGGTTATTGATCGTTAATTGCATTTTGGCCCGCTGTGGCATGGACAAAGGCACATTGGACGTAGAAGCCGGCTCGAAGGATTCCAAGGATTCAACAACAACAACAACAAAAGATTCTTCGTATGAGAAGCGACGAAAGCGGACAATGAGCAAGAACGAGCCAGAGCCCTCCTTCGAGGAGCTATCACAAATGTTTCACAATGCGCTCCTCAAAGGTGTTGTGGAAGAGGTCCACGTGATCTTGAGGAAGCTGAAGAGGGCTAATCGCATGCATAAGGGCACTGCGAGGCTCCTTCAAAGTTGGAGAGACGAAGAGCAACTAAGCGCCCTGCATATCGCCTCTGAGAGGAACAACTTGCCGTTGGTAGAGTTCCTTGTTTCGAAAAATGCTGATGTAAACGATCAGAAAAACAAGACCAAGTGTACACCATTGGTGCTAGCTGGACAGAGAGGCAATTTGGAGATCTGTCGCTTTCTCTTACAGCTCAAGAAGGTAGACGTGAACATTGTAAACATCGATTCTACGAGCGCATTACACTACTTAGTGAGGCAGCGTCCAACAAAGAGTGAGGACATTCGTACGTTGGCCGAAATTTACAAGCTGTTGATCAAAAGGAAAGCCGATATCGATGGCGAGAACTTCAAAGGCGAGTCGCCGCTTCATCAAGCTACTCGTGTAGGCAACGAAGGTGCCCTGGGCGTGCTCGTGAAGAGTGGTGCCAGCATCAACAAACAGAACAAGTGCGTTTTTCCCATCTTTCTTCCCATCCCCCCCCCCCCAAGGGAAAGCGAACTATCCCTCTTTTTCTTTGTGTGGGATCGCTTGCAATGTTCAGGTCGTTCAAAAACCAAAGAAGGAAACGAAACTAACAATCATTCTTTGTCACACGATCGTGTAAATCTGCTTCTCATCTCAATAACTAACTTCTCACTTCTGCCAGAAATGGGGAGACAAGTTTGCATTATGCAGTGATGCTGGGCAGGACGCCGTTGGTCCACCAACTGTTAGTGCATGGTGCAGACAAAGACATCAAAAATAACAAAGGTACCAAATAAGAAATACCACACCCCGCAAGTTAGTGATGCAGAGAGATACAGTGTGCATGAAACAAGAGAGCAGAGAGATGGTATGGTGAGCCATATAGCCTTGTGTGTGCGTGTGGCATGAGTGACTCTAGGGCGCTTTCGCGCTCGAAGTGCCTTTCCAGCAGCTCAGCTAGCCMACCCCCAGMGAGAGAGAGAGAGAGAGAGGAGRRGGAGAATGAGAGGAAGGCGAATGTGAATGATCATAAGTTCCTTTAAGATATGTAAAAAATTCTAATGAAGTAAATGTTAAAGGTGAAACTGCTCTGGACATAGCACGGAAGGAACATAGAGAAGAAATCATTGAAATACTGCAAACATGGAGCCCTAACGAGCAACAGAGAACAGAGGTCAGCTCTCTTCCCCCAAATCTCACTCTGCGTAAGTTTGATTTTTCTAAATTCTCTCACAAACAATGATCACACAAAAGGAAAAAGAACGAATTACACGACTCAAGCGATATGAAAGAATGATTGTGCTATTTAACGAGGTTCACTTGTATGTATCTCAGTTAGCTAGAATAGAATATCCAAAGTTAGCTTTTTTTTTTCACAATTCAGCTGTTGATATATCCATTTCATTGGTTTTTTTAAAAAAAGTTTTGCGAGAAAACTTGCTGCTTTTGCAGATAAAAACGATTATGACAGGCTTTCCAAAGTGCTTGTGCAGGTAAGCGGTTCACCTTTTAAAAAAAAAAGAGCTCATCAGCTTTTTTTTTTACCCCACACGTCACGACATGGATTGGATTCTCACTCTCTTTTCTTGTTTTCAATATATTATTATTATTATTCTATTCAGGTTTCAATTCCTGTTGGCACAACCATTCCGCTCATGCGCCAACTCATAGACTCAGAATTTGAAAAGAATCCAGGCCCAAGCGTCCTAAGAGGTAAACCAAATTTCACAATCATTTTCAGTTTAAAGCAGTGTTATGTTCAAAACTTTTTTTTAAAAAAACAAACAAAGTATTTTTATACATGAAGTTGGATTCATCTCGCACATTCACTCTAATCATCTGTGTGTGTGTTTTTTTTGTTATTTATTAAAAAGGCAACTGTCCAGCGAGTAAAGTGACAGGAGTATTCTCGCGACAAATTGGCCAAGATTATCTCAATCAATGTTTGGGCGAGATGGTGCTCGATCTTGTCTTTAATGAAAAACTGTCATTCGAACTTGATCCAAAGTAAGGGACCAACCATTTCTTCCTTTTTCACTCACACAAAAAAAAAAAGACATGTTGTTAGTTAAATTGAAACTTGCCAACAATGTTAACATTGAATATTTGTAGGAAGATGCCCGATGAGCAAGACCCACAACCGCTCATAGACAAAAATAGGGAATCCCTTCTCAGCCATGCAACAACGCTCTTGCAACGGCTTGCTTCAGAAGATAAAATCTCTCAGATACCCAGAGAAATTAGGTACACGTTCCTTTTTGTATATATATACAGTTCTAGTTTGTTTGTGTTGCTTCACATTCTTCTTCTTCTTCTTTTGTCCTTCTTCTTCTTCTTCTAACTTGGTGGTGTTGGTGTTTGTGTAGAGCCATAGCAGGTTTCATAGCAGAAAATGCCAGGAAATATTGTCCTGAAAGAGAAACCTGTCTGGTCGGTGGATTTATCATGCTAAGGTAATAATAATAACAACAACAACAACGTTGAAAGAAGTGCAACTAATCAACCATTCCATTCCATTCCATTCATATAACACATAACATAAAACCTTGTCTTAATGAACGAACACTTATACATTCTCACTCAATATTAATTTTTTTTGCTGAAAAAAAAAAAATAACACACAGGCTGATTAATCCCTCTCTTGTGGCGCCCGAATCTTACGGCATGCTTCCATTTGGCAAGACACCTTCTCCCAAAGCTCGCAGGAATCTGATCCTCTTGACCAAATTAATACAAAACCTTGCAAATGGTGTCGAGTTTGGCGTAAAGGAACCGCACATGGCCTGCGTGAACTTGTTCATCGTGGAGAATGAGGGCTTCATGAGCAACTTCTTGAGGAGAGTGGCCACTGACCCCAACAAAAAAGAAGGTTTGTTGTTTTTTTTTTTCTTTTTTATTTAAAAACAATTCAAAATATGTGTTGTATGTATGTGCTCTTGTCTTTCCATTTCTCATGTGCTCTCTACCACGTACACTCTTCACTGCATCCCTCTACATTTCTGCACTCTCTACACTACACCACTCATACATTCCTGCACTCTCTACACTCTACACGCTCTACACTACACCACTCTACATCATTCTGCTCTATACATTTCTGCACTCTCTACACTACACACGCTCTACACTACATCACTCTGCACTCTCTACACTACACCACTCTACACCACTCTACACTCTCTACATTCTACACTCTACATCCCTGTGCAGATCAAGAGGAATGGGCGGATTGTAAAGTAGTGACTGCCATACAAAATTTTGACGTGACCATGCTCGACCTCGACGACTTGGTCTTCTTGCACCAGCTCATGCACCAACACAGAGAGGAGCTCAAGAACAACCTCTCGCAAGAAAAGGAAAAAGACAGAATATCAGGTTAAACCCCCCGTCAATATAAAAATTTCTG
>MRZZ01004382.1:0-13074 GCA_002025285.1 Acanthamoeba comandoni | reverse complement strand
AAAAAAAGCAACAGCTATAGTTAAGAAAATAATGTGTGTGCGATCCCGCTTACTCATTACTCTAAAAATGCAAACTTGCTAATATGCGCCCACCGCCCGAACAACTTGGCCAAGCTGTTTTGTTGTTGCTTAAAATATGCAAAAAAAAAAAGGTGGAGGAGGTAATGAATAAATGAATGAATTGCTCGTGCACGCAAACAAAAACGAATTTGTGTGTGTATGTGTGTGTCCACACAGGGCCCTTTCTGACAATTTGGTTTTTTTTTTTTTTTTTTTTTTTCAGGAGACACACTGGAACAGAGCAGCGGTTGATTCAAATTGCTGAGGTTCCTTGAGAGTGGGTGAGGGGAGAGGGAGAGGGAGAGAGGAGAAGGGTACCTTCGCAAGAATCAGTTTCGTCGTCGCTGACAATGATAGTGTCGTCGCGCGGTCGAACATAGCGGTCAGAGTCGTCGTTATTTGAGTTGCTACAAAGCGTCCATTCTTCGTCTTCGTCGTCGTTGCAGTCTACATCATCGTATTCGCCAAGAGAGGGAGTGTGATGATAAGGATGTGTCCCATGAAGGTTTTCTAGATACGGAGGACTTCCCAATCCTCTTTCTCGTTGAAGCTTCTGCTGCTTGAGCAAAAGCAGCGACTTTGATCTTCGTTTGATTCGCGCTCTGCTGCCTACTCGAGTGTCGCAGTTCTTCATCTCGTCATGATATGAGCAGTAAGGAGAAGAAGGTGTGTTGGTATAATCATCGATAATGTGCAGGTTGTTCAAGTCATTGCACAGATGTGCCACTAGATCCTTATCTGGTGAAGCTATCTTGGCCACAAGATAGGGTTTTTCTCCTCCCTCTGACCTGTACACTGTACATTGCATAACACTTTCCAGTTCTTTCTTTTCTTTGCTCACTTTGTCCAACTCTTGCGAGAGCTCAGAACATTTTTTATCTCTTTCTTGCAATTGTCTTCTCAAGTCCTCCAATTCCGACTTCATCGCCTGGTCAGGTTCATGCTTATTCTCGTGGTATCGCAGGTAGTAGCCTTTCCACAGCTTTAGATTTGTGCATATTTTGTGCAATGCTTGTTGTGATGGCTTATAGCGCCGATGTACAAAGTAGTCCCTATCGTAACTTATATATGACCTACATATGTGTGGTTTGAATTGGCAAGAAATTAGCGTTTAAATAACTGAATTTGTTCTGCTCGCATTCGCTCACTCACTCACACACCACAGTGGGAAATCATACCAAAGGGATATGGTTCTCCGTTTTAAGCCGTGTTGCTCTCTCTGTCGTTCGTTGTTATATAAGAAGGTCCCGTATTTGCAGGAGTAGACGTGATCCATAACAGTAATTAAAAATTGTTCGTTGAATTGAAACTCATCTTCAAACTGATTTTGTAGTTGCCATACACAATCCATGAACTGAAGAAAAATAGGAGAACATTCGCTCGTCTCAAAGAAAGCCTGATGTGTATGGCCTGACCGACAATCAAATTTATGGCCTGTAGGTTGTTTAGTGTGGAAACTAATATGTTAGTCTCTTGCGCTTGAACAGATATCCATGGATTGAATCGAAGGATTTCAAAAGAGTACCAAATGCAAGCCACTCTTTTTCCACAAGAACTGAGAAACCCTCAATAGTTCTATAATAGGGATCAAGAATGATCTGTGCCAGTGCACAGAGTTGGCTTGTCCGATCCCATCCATCTGAACAATGTACCAACACCGAGCTGCCCTTCTTATTAATCAATTTAGCAATCTTCACTGCTGCTTTTAGCACCAAGCTATATGCGTTTGTTTTTGTTTTTGTTTTTGAAAGACAAAATTAGTTATTATTGCCATACCCCAAAACCCGTGCTTGTACTGGAATGCGGTTTGGTTGCATTTTCAAAGCTCTACCTTGTATGAGTAAGCCAGGTCTGTCCTTCAAGCAGATATCGTGTTCCCTCAAGGCTAGAGAACCAGCGATAATCCAATCTTTGCCTACACAAGTCCACTAGTTGTTTGAAGCTGTCCCGCATTGTGTGAATATTGTCGATGTTCATAAAAAGAAGGCGACAATTTGGATAATAAATCATCCTAAAATGATAGAGAACAATATTATAACCTTTAAAAAAAAAAACTGTAATTAATTATTGATTCATCAATATACGTACTTCTCTGTTCCAGCTCCTCTGGCCGTATTTGCATAGGCATTTACCCAAGGTCTGCAGTCAACTATGTACATAACTTTACTATTAGGATTGGCCTCTCTTATGGCTTTCACAATCTTTTCATCAGCTATGCTTCTTTGTTGCATCAAACCGACCTAACAAACACAATGGCGCCATATTAGAAAATCCCTTTCTCTGGAATTTGGTAGTTTTTTTTTTTTTTTTTAAGTAACAACTTGGATTCCTTACCATGGGCTGACTGCATCGTGAAAGGGTGGCCATATTGTGTCTATTATGCCAACAAAGCGCAGGCAATCGGTGATGGCTTCTAAACTTCGACGCTGCTCTTAACACTTAGATGGTGGAATTGATCATACAAATAAAAGGAGTCATTTTCACGCGAGATGAAGTACGCCACATGCCCCCCCCCCAAGATAATAACAACAACAATAATAAGAAAAGAAACTAAACAATTTACCTGTATCATTGATGCATCCAGGGACTATAAAATTGCGTGGATAGGATCGGCATAACTCCCAGTGTTGGTTTAGGTCGACTAATCTCCATCTGCTTGGTGGTAGCTTTTGTCTTTCAAAAAATTCTCTCCTCCAATCAAATATGTCCCATCCATCAGAAACACCTACACCATATGGAATATACACCAAGGTTTTTGTTTTTCATTAATCGAACCTTATTTTTTCGCATTGCGTGTTCGTACGATGGTAAGAAAATAGATACCAGCAAATTCCTCCTTGTTGTGAAACGCATATGTGTCCTCTCTCATAGAACAAAGCATATGCACGAGGTTGCAAAACCCAATACTGGAATTGGCATTCTCGAACCTGATACGCAGATTCCGCAGATCTTTGCAGTAAACTTCCAATATGGTAGGATATTGTTTGTTTCTCTCCACTTTTGCGAGCATGTGTAATGAAACTCTGGAAAGGTCTGTTTCATGAGGTGGAAGGCGCTTTTTCGGATTCTGTTGTATCTCCTAAATCAATATGGCAAAACAACAGAAAACAAACTCTAGATGAGTTACGAAAAAGTCATTTTCTTCTTCTTCTAGCTTTCTCTTTCTCTTTCTCTCTCTGGGCACTCAGACACTCATTACAGAGCCCCACTGCTTGCAATCTGACCAACCAGATATGTATATCTCTCCTTCTTTCATTCAGATTATCGAGAGAGAGAGAGAGAGAGGAGAGAAGAAACATATATATGTACATTTTCGTTGGCGAACACCATTTCATATTTGGTAACGACCACCAGCCCAAAAAACTTCTTCATACGCTGACATCTTTCTATATCCCCATCTAACGGCAACAGAGCAACCTCCTTGAAGACATAAAAATCTTCTGTTTTCAGACTCTGCTCTGCTCCCCTGTCGACGCATATTGAGTTGAGGAGCTGTTTCATGGAAAATCGCCAAGAAAGATCTTGGTCAATGAGAGTAGCCGAGGGGGAAAAAAAAACAAGGGGGGGCGGGAGTAATTAAGTAAATAATTAAAAACAGCATTTAGGGGGTACCTCGTTGTGTAGTTCATTCTCATCTTCCACAAGGGTCCACTCTTCAGAAAAATTTAAACTTTCTGGATATTTCGCCACACTGCATTCTGCGCGCAACAAAGGCCCTCAGAGTTAGCTATTGAGCTTGAAGAACCTCTTTTTCTTTTTCTCTTTCTCTCTACAGACTCTTTCTCTTCAAGAAAGGGTCCCCATGATCAAACTTTCTTTTTGGGGGAGAGAAAAGGTTTCACTTACCCCCTTCTTCTGCGTCCATTGCTGCCTCTCAGAAATTTTTTCTAACCCGTGCTGTTCACAATTTTAAACAAAAATAAAAAATAAAAAAAATTGAAGAGAGAAACTTGGTCTTCAGCTGTATTCCTTTCCAGCAGTATCCAATATGGTCTTTTGATTTGAGCTCAAGGGGCGGCAGTGTGTGTGATGTAATTTGCAAAGGGCGGTGTACACCGAGAGAGGCAGGGCACAAGCAGCAAACACAGGGCGGGGGGGGGGCAGAGACCCTTTGTGCGCCCCAACACGGGAGCAAAGAAAGCAGGAAATTTCGGGCGGCGCAGTCAGCGAACCAGAACAACAAACAAACAAACAAAAAGAAAAAAAAAGGCTCTGTGGCAAATTCGGAGCTCTGCGCGTGTGGGTGGGTCTGTCCGTCCGCTTTGCCGCAGCAAACACACGACTTTTCGCTGCCGGCCCACTCCTTTGCTTGGCCTCCTCCCGCCGCAAAGATAGCGAATTTCCGGGCGTGGCTCCCGGAAATGTGTGGGATTTATTTGGTAAAATCGCGGTGAATCGTAAGTCTGGACGCTTCTATACCAATTCGGAACTGTATTGTGTTGTTGTTGATGCCTGCTGCTGTTCTTCAACAGTTTGCAACAACAACAACAAAAAGATGATGATCCGAGCACTACAGATGGGCAAGGGTCAACCACCCCCATTCCTTTCTGCTGGCAAGCAATTCGAATGGATCTTTCACAACAAGCACTGTGCCACTGCACTGCACTGCAAGCCTTCACCCCCATTGATGTGCCTTTCCAAATCGGATCTTTGTACAGCTTCAACTACTACCACCACTACTACCAACAGCAGCACTGCCAGTGCGACCAAAACTTTTTCATCTTTGCTTAACCCCTTCAACTTTAAGGGAAGGCGCACTTATGCAAATGCTCAGGCTCCGACTACCACTGGTACAGCACATCAGCGCGTGGCAAACCGCCTTATTGATGAAAAGTCTCCCTATCTCTTACAACACGCTCATAATCCCGTAAACTGGTGATCAATCTATCTTGCAATTGCTGTTTGTATTTATTAAGCAATGAGAAGATGATGTGACTCTTTGGGAGTGTTATTTTTTTCCCCCTAAAACAAAACTCTGTTTGTTTTTTTTCCCCCAGGTATCCTTGGGGAGAAGAAGCATTCCGTAAAGCTGAGCAAGAAGATAAGCCCATATTCTTGTCAATTGGCTATTCCACGTGCCAGTAGGCCTCTCCCTCTATCACTAGTTGCAGAGGTGATTGTGTGTGTGTGTGTTAGGATTAGCTCAGAGAGTGCCACCCTAACCTACATGTTGCCATTTCTTTTGCATCATATATTTTTATTTAAAGCTGGTGCCATGTAATGGAAAAAGAAAGCTTTGAGGATCAACGCGTTGCCCAGCTCCTCAACGAGAACTTCGTCAGCATCAAAGTGGACAGAGAGGAGAGACCCGACGTTGATCGCATTTACACAGTGATACACCTCACCCTATCAACAACAATGCTACCCTTATTTGAAAAAGAAAAACAATGTTGTTTACGTGATGGGCTTACCATGTCTTCCTATTTTCTCTTCGTATTTTCATATGTAGACATTTGTGCAGGTTATGGCAGGACATGGAGGATGGCCTCTAAGCGTGTTCCTTACACCCAACCTGCGTCCCATATTTGGAGGCACATATTTTCCGCCCACAGCGCGCTACAGATTGCCAGGCTTTGCTGAGCTTGTAGCCAAAGTTGCAGAAGTATGACCGTGCACGATTATACACATCTGTATTTGCAGGTTTATTTAAATAACATTTGCTTAAATACCTCAGGAATGGAAAGGCCACCAACCGAGTCTGTTAGAACAAGGAGAGAAATTGACGCAGATCCTCTCTGATTATGTTACTAGTGTCTTGGGCTCCAAGGACCATGACCCCTCTGAGCTACCTGCAAAAGAAATAACAAGTAAGACGCTGTTGGAACTTAAAAATAGTTTTGACAACCGTGATGGAGGCTTCTCTCCCGCTCCGAAATTCCCCAGGCCTTCGGTGTTCAATTTCCTGTATCATTTGTACTCTCATGAACACAATACAAATGAAGGGCACGAAATACTGGATATGATCCAGCTTACTCTAACCAAAATGGCAAGAGGTGGTATCTATGACCATCTTGGTAATAATCTATTCATCACATTTTTGTTTTGGATTCCAGTCCATACGATTACACACAGTACTAATGTTTCTGCCCTTGAATTACTGCCTTGTTAACACGTGGCAAAGGGGGAGGATTTCACCGTTATAGTGTTACAAGTGATTGGCTGGTACCACAGTACGTATATTCTACACATGTGACAAGATATGTAGCTAATTAACACCTTTACGCTACTACTGTAAACTATTACAGTTTTGAAAAGATGTTATATGACCAAGCGCAGCTAGTAGTCTCCTATTTGACTTCCTATCAAATTACGTTTGAACCTTGGTATGCCCACATTGCCAGAGATGTTCTTGCATATGTAGATTCTACGCTTACTTCACCTCAAGGTATAAGCTAAATACTGAATTTAACAAAAAAAGTAACAAAAATGACCACTTTTCTATGCACAAATATTGCTAATGTGGCTAACCAATGCATTGGAGGTGGCTTTTATAGTGCTGAGGATGCAGATAGCTTGGTAAGTTCTGAAAGTCAAGAGAAAGTAGAAGGTGCATTTTACGTTTGGGAGCACCAGAAGATCATAGAGACCTTGGGTGAAGAACATGGAAAACTATTCTGTCATCATTTTGGGTAATCGATTGATGAGACGATGTGTGTTCATTGCAAATAATTTACAACACTCAATGAGATCATTACTCGCCACTTTACACTAGTGTTTTGCCAGAAGGGAATGTTCCTGCAAGTGCAGATATTCAAGGAGAACTGAAAGGAAAAAAGTAAGTGTTGCCGCCTAGTTTCTCAAATTATTATTATTATTATTGTTATTTCTTGTTACTTGATTCACGTTCCTTTTTCTCTAAATATTGTTCTTTTTACAGCATACTTTCAGAAGCCTTTAAAGTGGAAGAGACAGCAATGGAGTTCGGATTTAGCACAGAAGAAGTGGAAAAGGTACTATTTGAATGTAAGCTCATGCTCAAACTAGAGCGAGAAAAGAGGCCCAGACCTCACTTGGACGATAAGGTTATCACTGCATGGAATGGTACTGAATGGTTACAACAAAACAAAGGAGGAAGGAACCTTTCTTTCGATCAAATTCTCATGCTTGCTTGTCCATTTTACCCTCGTTCTTGCAGGACTAATGCTGTCAGCGTACGCAGGAGCATATAAAGTATTATCGGACCAAAAATACCTGGACACAGCAAGGTAAATGGTGTTTTCTTATATATAAGAAAAATCATTAACAAGCTTTCCCCCCCCCCCCCCTATGCACCACTTCTTAACACATGGTTTGTTGAAACAGGCGCTGTGTCAAATTTATTGGCAAAGAACTTTATGACTGCGATACGAATACGCTTTATCGTGCTTGGAGAAATGGACGGGGTGCCGTTCATGGATTTTCTGAAGATTATTCCATGTTTATACAGGCATTGTTAGGTTAGTAGAGCCATTTTTTTCCCTCCTGTTTTGCATCAGGCATCGCAGCCTGGACATAACGCATCTCTTCAGATCTTTACGAGACATGCTTTGATGTGGGGTATCTGCGCTGGGCAATATCGCTGCAAAGGAGGCAGGATGAACTATTTTATGACTCTACTTACGGCGGCTATTACAACGCTCCTACAAATGATCCAGGCCTGATTCTTCGCTTGAGAGACGATCACGATGGAGCTGAACCGTCTAATAATTGTAGTGCAGATTACAATTCCTTCATTCATGCACAACCTAGTACAACACATTAACTGTTTCTTTGTTATGCTCAAGCGGTGTCTGCGATGAACCTACTGAGACTATCTCACATTACCAATAGCGATGAATGGAGGAAGAAAGCAAAAGACACTATTTATTCTTGTAGAACACCATTGGAAGGTTAGTCTAGTCAAGAGAGACAAAAAGTCAATAGCGGACAAGACCATTGTACCAACACCTGATCATATTATGTTATTGCAGAATCTCCGATAAGGCTGCCTCAGATGCTTGTGGCAGTGGACAACTATTTCTCCAAAGCCAAACAAATCGTGGTAGCAGGTCAACCGGGCGCACCAGATACAAGGGCACTCTTGAATGAGATTCGTTCTCAATACACTCCTAACAAAGTAGTTCTGCTCGCCGACGGCGCCGAGGGACAGGATTTTCTGAGCAACTACCTGCCCTTTATTAAGGGTAATCCACGCTTTTCTTTCACACCTACAGCACAAGCAATATTGTTGTTCTCAAAATTACTTTGATATGCCTGCTTGTGATATTTCGACCAAACCATTTTTTTAAAACTCATTTGGCTTTTTTTTTTTACTATTTTCAAGATGTTCGAATGCTACGAGGTGCAGCCACGGCCTATGTATGCGAAAACTATGCCTGCAAGTTGCCTATTACCGACCCGGCCGAGCTTCGCGAAATTTTGATGCAATGAGTCTACGCGCTACGTGTGTCTTTCATCATCAACCATTTGCCTAAAGTATGATCATCGTATCTTCTTTTCTACTTATTCTTCTTGAAGGCCAGGAAGAAACATTTAATTTAAAAAATAATAACAGCAAAAATCAAACAACCAGAAGAAGAAATGAAATGAAAGAAGGGGGGGAAAAAAATAATCAGCTCTTGGCTCGCTGTGTGCTCTCGGCAATCCATAATACTACTTATTTTTCAACATAACATAATAATAATAATGATAGTGTGTGTCTGTCTGTCATTGCTAGAATGGCAGTTTGTTATAATATTGCACTCACTTATTCTTTTTCTCTATCTATCTCTCTCTTTCTCACTCAGATTTGAATGTCTCTCATGACTTTGTCCAGGTCCTTGGGGTCGATATCTTCCTTATACCTCGTGAATCGGGAGTGAGCAGCACGAGCGCCCAGAGAATCTCGCTCTTCTTCATAGAGCCTTGTCCTGAGGAGCCTTTCTGCCTCGTCCTTCCTTCTCTCATTCCTCATCCAATCGCTATCCATCTGGCATATTCCAAGGTAAGAGCAAACGTTGTGCGTTCCACATTCCATATCTGTTTCACAGAGCCTAGTGTCTTCAGACTTCCTAACGCACCTTCCCTTGGGGGTGCAAAGCCTGCCCTGGCCGCAGTCCCCCTCGATCCTATTCTCAGGAATGCAAGTCATGCGGGGCTTACACTCGTGAAGGGTACAAGTCTTTCCCCTCGGGCAGTCAGCATCGACCCAGCACTCATAATCCTGAACGCACTCTCTCTTCTTGGAATCACATCTCTGTCCTATAGCGCATTCATTGTCTTTTGTACATTCTGATTCGGGAACACAATGAAAACTCTTACACTTCATTCCTGCTTCACACGGGTTCTCTTCATCACAATATATCAAGTGAGACTGCTGCGAGTTACTGGAAACTCGGGAGGATAGGAAGAGAAGAAAGAAGAGAAGAAGGGGCGTATACAGCCTCATAGCTTCTAGGGTATGTATATAGGGGGAAAAAAAAGCCTGCTCCACTCCAGGCGAGATATCCAAGTTAATCTCTTCCTCGTCAACTCGGTCGGATTCAATGTAATATTATTGTTCCTTCCTTCCTTCCTTTTTCCTATTCCAAAGAAGCCCTTCTCACAAAAAGGCTCCAGGTGAAGAGGGGTCCACGACCAGTGCCACTGACCTCCTTTTTTTTCTT
Source organism: Acanthamoeba comandoni (assembly GCA_002025285.1). Classification (NCBI taxonomy): domain Eukaryota; phylum Discosea; order Longamoebia; family Acanthamoebidae; genus Acanthamoeba; species Acanthamoeba comandoni. The sequence continues at coordinate 3,391 of MRZZ01004382.1, read as the reverse complement.
TCTTTCTTTCTTCAGACCACCCTCCAAACACGCACACACACCGAGTCGCTTCCCCTGCCTCCTGGCTACAAAAAATCGAAAAGAAAAGCTATTTTATTCTCTTCAATTGTTGATTGGTTGTCAGTTTTATACAAAAGAACTGCCCACTCCCATCTTAACCAACCGCACAAAATCCGGCAAAATCCGGGTTTGACTTTTCCCCCACGTCCCTTTTTTTTTCTTTGCCCGCCCAGGGCTTTAATTCATCTTCCAGATCTGCGCTTTCTCTCTTCTTTCCAAAGATTATTGTAACATCACATATGGAATCGTCCGGATCTTCAACAAGCCCTCCCAAAAATGATCAAGCGACCAATGTAAAGGCCAATGCTTCTCCGGAGAAAGGCAGAGAAACCTCTAGAAAGAGGAAACGCAACAGCCAGAAGAAAGGGGATGAAGCCACCGTTAGTGGAAATGCGAAGTACACAAGAGAGGGGCCAAAGCTTCCTCTGCACGTATGCACTCCCCCCCCCCTTTTCACTAGCAGCAAATCTCTTTGGCCAATGATTGAGCCTCTCTGTAAAATAGCGTGTGAAAGATAAGAAAATTCGCAGCAAGATGAAAAAGGCGCAACAGTTTGCCAAAGAGGCGGCAGAGAAAGCTGCAAGGGCTGAGCTTTTGTTGCCTATGCAAACAGGTCTCCTGGAGTCAGCAGATCCACAACTGTGTCCAACAAAACGCTTTTCTCAAAAGGACATCTCCGAGAACGTAGATGTGCAATCTTCTCACAACGTACGCTACCCCCCCCCCCCTGCCAATAGTTCAAAAAAAAAAAAAAACAAATGATCTTTTCAACTTCCAATACATAAATGCAGCAGAACTTAATTTGATCCTAGGAGGAATATTTCTCATCTTTACTATTTTATAGAGGTTTGATTTGGATATGCCTACGTTCGGCCCATATAAAATCGATTACTCCAGAGATGGCAGGTGCGGGCGCAAAGCGTTGTATATGCTTTTCAACCTTCCTCTGATACTAAACAAATGATCTACACACAACACTTTTGTGAAGGTATTTACTGATGGGCGGAAAGAAGGGACACCTTGGTATGATTGACTGGAAGAAAAACAAGTTGACCACCGAAGTCCATGCAAAGGAAACAGTACGCGATGTCAAGTGCGACTCTCTTCCTCACTGACTCTTTTGTTCTATCCACATCACTACTTCATTTCTTACTCTTCACTGGAAAAGCACTTCGAGCGCGAAAGCGCCCTAGGTCACTCATGCCAAGGCTTCTTTGTGGCTAACCCATACTTCTCTCTCTCTCCTCTAAAAAATATACATAGGATTTTGCACAATTTTGAGTTGTTTGCCGCAGCACAGAAGAAATATGTTTTCTTTTATGATAGACAAGGCATAGAGACACATTGTCTTAAGAGTCATACCAGGATTAATAGACTAGAATATCTCCCCTATCACTGGCTGCTTGCCTCCATTGTATGCACGCTGTCACCTCCATATATATATGTATATATATATGGTTTGTAAGAGATTGTCAAACTGGTCAAATTTATAGAACTAAAATCTTTTCTGTCAACAATTACCTTGTAGGGCGAGACAGGTTATTTGAAGTACCAAGATACATCGACGGGAGCATTGGTGGCCGAGTTGCCAACACGCCACGGAAACTGTGATTGTATGGTGCAGAATCCGTGGAATGCCATCATCAATCTTGGCCATTACAACGGCACAGTTACGATGTGGAGGTGACCAAAGTCCCTACCAAGTATCTAGTTACTATTCATACTTGGACAGATCCACTATTCTACTAATGCAAACATGTTCAGATAACTAATTTAATTTATATTCTCCACAAGCCCCAACATGACAAAGCCCTTGATCAAGATGTTGTGCCACAATGGTCCGGTTAAAGCCATAGCTATTGACAGAATGGGCCAATACATGGCCAGTTCTGGCAATGATGGCCGGTTGAAGATATGGGACCTCAGGACTTATAAATTATTCCATGAGTATCATTCCATTGCCCCCGCTTCCTGTTTGTCTATCAGTCAGACAGGATTACTGGGCGTGGGATGGGGCCCACATGTCACCATTTGGAAAGATGTCTTTGTCAAGAAGCAGAAAGACCCCTACATGCAGCACATGATACCTGGTACCGATCCCTCCCCCTCCCCAAAGCTTGATTTTCCCCACACCACAAAACATTCAAAGAAGCACAGTCTTTAAATGATGAACAACGCGCAACGGAGAGAGTTGTTGTTGCCTTTCTTCTACTTTATATTTATAATATAGTAGTGGTGGGTATTCAATTTTCAATGACCACACAATGATTTTGCGTGGCTGACCTTGTAGAGATCTCATTCCCCCCATTTATGCGCTTTATATATCTTTCTATTTTTTTAACCTTTGTGTTACACACACACGTTTTTATATATTTGATATATTTACTGCAGGAGCTGAGGTATTTGATCTTGGATTTGGTCCGTACGAGGACGTGCTTGGCATCGGTCATTCAAAGGGTGTGTCCTCTATTATAGTGCCAGGTTCTGGAGAAGCCAACTTTGATTCATTTGAGGCCAATCCCTACCAAAGTACCAAACAGCGCAGAGAGGCTGCAGTGCACTCCCTTCTCGAGAAGGTAAACAAAAAACAAAACAAAAAAAAAAAACAAGCTTTAGTACTCCTGCTCCTAAAAAAATAATTGTTGCAGTGTCACTAAACTCCCCTTTTTTTTCCTGACAGTTGAAACCAGAAATGATCACATTAGATCCCTTCTTTGTGGGTAAAGTTGATCGTGCACCTCGCGAGCTGATCTTGAAAGAAAGAGCCGAAGAACATGTCTCAGAAGAAAGCAAAGACGTGAAGAATAGGACCCGCGGAAAAGACAAAAAGAAACGCCACAAGAAGAAACAAAAGAATGTCATCGCAGAACAAAGGGTAAATGAACAACAAAAAAAAAATGAAAAAAAGCCTTCCCTTCCTTTCTCCTTCATTTTCATAATTTCATAATGTCATTACAATTGTGCTGACCAACATGCTTTAATGTTGTGTGTGTGTGTTTTTCTTCTTCATGAAGACGGCAAGAGAAGATGAGCATCTGCGGATCAAGGAGCAAGTTGAAGAGCGCAAGAAGAGAAGCGAAGAGAAAGCTGCAGCAAGAGCCCTCAGCAACGCTCCCCCAGCACCCGCCCTTGACCGCTTCAGAAGAAGAAGATAAAAGACAGAAAGAAAAAGAAAGACAGGATTCTCGCTCTCTCTCTCTTCTTTGCTGCAACAGCTATTCCATTAAAGTTCTTTGGATTTTACACATATATTCTATTTATATTATAACCTACTTCAAAGTGCAGTGGTGGTGTGAGTGTGTGTTGTGCATGCATGCAATTGGCAAAATCA
>MRZZ01004368.1:0-10481 GCA_002025285.1 Acanthamoeba comandoni | reverse complement strand
CAGGAAAGAAAGAAAGAAAAAGAAGAAAAAAGAAAAGAAAAAAAGAAAAGACTCAAGGTATTGGGGTTGGGGTGTGGTCTCTTTCTCTCTCTCTCTCTACCGACACAGCGAAGCCTGATGCCAGCTCTTCGGGCTTCTTCTCCTCCTTCTTGGCTTTGGCGGCCGCCTCGACGAGCTCGTCGACCTTGGTCGTGTACTCGCGAATGACCTGCACGAGGTAGGGCATCGCAAAGTCAACGATGCCGTGCTTCCACGCGAGCTCCATGGCAACGTCCGGCTTGACGTAGTCGTAGCACGTGTACAGGCACGCGGCAAAGCACTCCTTGTCGTTCTTGTCGACGAAGAAGCGGAGCAGCTGCTCGACGACGTCGGGGTCGGCCGATTCGGCTGCTGTCTGCATGGCATCTTTGTACAAATCGTCGCTCTTGCTCAATTCCACGGATCTCTGCCACTCAGAGTTCTTCTTGTAGAGCTGCGCTGCGACTCTGCGGAACTCGAGCAGCTCGTGCTTCTCCAGCGTACGGGCCAAGGCCAGGTTGTCGAACTTGTCGTAGGCATCAATAGAGTGCTGAGTGGTTTAATAAAAATAGAGAGTTAGTTTTGTTTTAGTTTTGTTTTAGTTTTGTTTTGAGAAAGTCTGGAGTTTTTAAAAAAAACGTATATTAAAAAAAAAAACGAGTAAATTTTTTTAAAAAAAATACTTACCCTAAGGGCTTCGAAGTCTTCCTCTTCAATGTAAAGCTCGTTGAGGGCTTCATTGACAGAGGCAACATTGTCTGTCTGCACAGAGACGAGGTACTGCTTGATCATTGCCAGAAGGTTCATATCTCTGGCGATCACCACAACCTTGCTGTGATCGACTTTAGTGCTAAGCCCCTTCAAAAGATCGTTTGCCATCAAAGGATGCTCTGTCAAATAGAAGCGGACAGCCTGAGAGCAAGAGAAAAGATGAACATGGTCAGAGAGATACGAACTAACAATACAGTTCTTCAAAAAGAATGAATGAATGTTAATTAACATTTTTGTTTTACCTTGTAACAAATGTCCAGATTATTGACTTTGGCAATAACGCTTCTGAATTCGTTGTGCTCCAAGCCTCAACGGGGTGGTTGATCATTGTCATAGCTGCATTGTCGTACTCTTCGTAGCTCTTGTACAAATAGGTCAGTTCTTTCCACTGTGCGTTGGCCTGGCAAATACGCAGGACCTTGGGGATGTTGATGCGGCCGTGGAACAGTTTGAGATGCTCCTCAAGCTTATCTGGCCTATATTTTGAGTACAAGATGGCCAATTCTGTGAACATACCAACGTGGGCTCTCTCTAAGCCAAGTCCAGATTCTGCCAAGTAAATAGAAAGGGAGAGCAGTTGTAAGTGAAAGTTGAATACAATTGCCAAGCATATTTTTTTTTTTTCAATTAACGGTCCGTATGTACCCAGAACTGAAATAATTTCGTCAAAGTGGCCTCTACTCTCGTACTGCCTGATTATCTCGTCCAACTCATCTCCGTGGATTACGATGTGCAAAGCGCAAATTTGTGCCAAACGGAACTCCTTGGCATCCACAAGGTGCAAATTAACTTCTTTCCATGTCCTATTAGTGAAGACGGTTATGTGTGAGTCGGATCAATGGGGGGGAAAAAAGAGTCTCTCTTTTGAAAGGCAAAGCTCAGTGACGAAGAGTTTCTTCAGGAAGAACTGCTAACGCAGCTCATGTCAGTCCGAAGCGATACATATATTCATCAACGCTCTCGGTGGGTGCAGAGAAAATTTGATGTGCTGGCCAGAGTTAAGGTGCTTACCTTGTGCTGTTAGCCTTTCTGGCAGCCTCAACAGCAGAGGAAAACTGCTTGAGCTTCACTAGAGTGGTGGCCAGACGGGCAAAGTTGCTGATATTGTTGAACAACAATTTTGCAGCTTCATACATTCCCTCTTCGAAGCAGCGGTCACCAATCAATTGAATCTTGAAAGGAGAAAACAAAAATAATTTAGTACAAAATTTCAAAAATACTATCAAAAGATTTCATGGTGCTAACCTGAGCACAGTTGGGGCCAGAGATAAACTCTTCAAGCTCTGCCAGCTTATTGATCTTGGCCAGAGCATAAATAAGTTCAGATTCAATGTGGGCTTCCTTGACCTTCTTCCTACACATATGCAAGAATCTAACCAATGGGTCCCACAGCTGCTCCCTTTCGGATGCAATGATTACATCGATATAGTTCTCTGGGTCATTAGACTTAATGTATGAATCTGTGGGATAAAGCAAGTTAGGAATGACAGGAACAGACATGTTAAAGTATTTGGGGGAAGAACGCACCAATAGCCTCCTTGACAAGGTTATTGTGTAACTGCGCCTTTGCAAGAAGAGAGAAGACTTCAGGTTCATTGCATCTTTCAGCAAAGTCGCTAGCACGTTCAATGTTGCCCAAACGATCCAACAACACTGTGATGGCCTGTCCATTGTGACCAAACTTCTTGTATATCTCAAAGGCTTCCTCGAACAAACCACCTCCCTCTGCAATATTAGCAATATCAGGGCCATCGTAGTTATCCAGCTTGTGCACATATCCAATCACCCTCTCTTGTTCGGCTTTTATCGCAGTCAAAATCAAAAGGTTCTGCAGATTCTTGTTGTTATTGAACTCGGAAGTTTCCAAGACAATCTTCTCCAAAAGCTCAATCAATTCATGAGGCATATCAGCGTTCATCAGGGCCTTGACAGTAGAAGACACCTCCTCCGGATTCTTGCTTTCGGGCAAAGCAGTTTGTGTGACTTGGTCAAGTACTGCGCGTCTATACTCGTTACTTTCATCGAGTACTTTCGCCCAGAGCTCTTGACTTTGTCTCTCAACAAGGTAGCGAGCTTGATTTTTGAACAGAGAATTCTTGTTGGTAACTGCCACCAGCTCGTCATCGCAGAGACCTGTGAAAAATAAAATTAATTAATTAAAAAGTCAGGGAATTGTTTGTTAATGTGATAACAAGTTACACTATGCAAAATAGTAATTGAATTGTCGTACCTCTCTTATAGACGATGTAGGCAAGGTGGGGATCCCTGTTCTCACAGTATTTGCCAACTACCTTGCTGTCATAGAACTGATTGGTGGTGAGGAACCTCTCAGGTTCTTTGTTCAAATCGATGTATATCTTGGCGAGAGCATTGTGAGTGGCAGGCTCTTGATTGCCCTCAGTTATACGGGCTTCAAGCCATGGCAACAACAACTTCAAACGGTTGCGCTTTTCGACAGCTTGCACAAGTTCTGAAAATAATAAAGAAAATGTCATTCAACAAATGTTGTGACCCACAAAGGTTGTTAATTATATGTTTTAAGCGAGACATACCATCCACAGGGCACAGATTGCGGACGGACATGACCAAGTTTCTGATGTAGTCTTCATTGCAATCAACATCCAAAAGAGCGCCCACAACAGATGGAGTATTGATGGGGTTGATTTTTTGAACATAGGCCTCAATATATTGTAGCATGTTGTTGCTATATAAGTAGCGAGTCAAATCCTCGACAAAATCGAAGCGGTCACACACAATAATCAATGGCAGCTGATCGGGCAATCTTGCTTCCTGTTTTATGTGGAAGGTTACACAGCAGATTCTAATAGCTACATGACAAATCAATCGAATGTACCTTTAGGAAGTCGCGAACTTTCTTGGGATCATAGTGCTTGCTTTCTCTACAGATCCTTTCTACATCTCTCAAGGCATTCACCTTTGTGGCTGCTTCAATGTACTTGAAGTGAACGTCGGGATCTGGAAAGAAGGACATTTTAGCTTGGATTTTACGTCACAACTTGGTCGATTTTCTCTTACCTTGAGAGAAGCTTACTACAGCGCCAAGATAATGGTACAAGCCATCCCAACTGTTAATTTGCTCAAACAGATCGATGAGCGTGTTGGGTGTTAACTGTTCAGAATACTTGGTGGCTACTGAAACCACAATTTGCAGATTTTGCCTGGGATTCACGCGCAAAAGCTCACGGAGGCAATCAACGCTGTCTTCAACTGACAGTTGACCAAAATAATTCACCAAGAATTCAGGATTGATTGCATGGGTATTGAGCATCACACGCTTGATGTCAGCTAAATTGGTGTAGTGTTCCAGACTCTGCCGGGAGAAATATAAATGTTGATTAGCTTGAACATCACTGACACATAATATAGCTTTTGTTTTGGGGCACATACCCTTTGGAAGAGTCCCGCCTTTTCACAAAGTTGAGCGATGTATGGCTTGTTATAGTGAGTGAGCATTTCATATCCCATTATAGCATCAGCGACTTGAGGGGCCTGCAACAAGTTTATCTCCAACAGGCGTGTTTGCAGAGGACCTTCCTCAGGTTTGTTGTTTTTCAACACGTCCAAAAGAAGAGAAGTAGTTTCCTGCACCATATTTCTGTGCATGAACAGATCCACAACCTTATCGTGTTTTATAGAAAATTAGACACGAAACTAATCCATTTCCCATGAAGCATTTGAGACCTGAAAAAAATGGGAATAGTTCAAACATAAACTTACCTGGTTAACGTCAATTGAAGCAGCATTTGGCCCGGACAGGAGCTTAAGAGCAAAATTGACAGCACCTTGAGGGTTAGTTTGCACCAAACCGTTGAGGATATACATGTAATCAGGAATGTAGCCAGTCTTCTCAGCGTAGAGAATGATGCGGTCATACTGGCCGGTATCAGCCAAGCATGCTACAACTTTGTCCTTCGAATCAGCCAAATAATAAATAGACAAGGCCAGGTTGGGGTCATATTGTCTGACAAGGTCACCCAATTCTTCGCTGCAATCCAGCTATATTTTTTAAATAAAAGACGGGTCATCCCTAGAACACATCTCAAGGGGCAAAGATGGTTACTTACCTTCTCTTCTTTGAGCCAGTTTTGCAAAAGCTCCTTGCGGCCCTGCTGTAGCACAGGACGAGATAGCTCAAGGGACTCTACTTTGTTCAGTTTGCCCTTTTCCAGCAACACAGAAAAATATTGCAAAAGAGGAGAAGGTTGACCCTGCATAGCTGGCAACCGCGAGAACATCTGTGGAAAAAAAAATGCATTAGAACATGCATGTAATTAAAGAATATGTACACATTCATATTCGTGTGTTCGGAACCAAAAGTTGTCAGACCAGAAAAGAGTTGAACGCGAAAGAAATACCTGGATTGTTTGAGTTGTTCTGAGCATGCCATTTGGAGAATTGGAGGCAACTTGGGCGGCTTCCTTGTATCTTCCCTGTATTTAATAAAAACTGTGAGATAAACGATTTCAATTACATTCATAAAGCATAATTACCTGTTGGAACAGTTGGTTGAACTGTCCTGTGACCAAGTCTTCAGCACCAGGCAAATTGTTCTTTGATGCTACTTTAATAGCAAGATCAAAGTCATTAAGCTGGCTGCAGATATAGGGCACTATGTTGTTTTCATCAACAGTGACAGACAGAACCTGGCCTCTCCTGTTTACCCCGATAATACCACCAGTCGCATTCTGGGGGACAACATGGAAGTGGTAAAATAAGCTGAACATGTTTCTCTTGTTTTTGGGAATAGATTGTTATCCTAGCTATTGTACCTGAGGCGCGGTCACAAAGATGGTGTCGGCAGAGATGCGGTTCATATAAATCAGCTTCCCTGTCCCAATGTCGAAAATGTGGATGTACCCGAATTTGGTGATCATGTAGATGACGTTATATTTTTCACTGACTTGCATTGCCACGGGAAAGTCTTGAACAGCTTCTGCAGGGAAATAAATATCGGTCTGCTTCTTTGCAAAAGGCACTTCTCCGGGCTGTCCAACTTCTAGAATGTACAACTTGGAAGCCTAGAGTACAATGAAAATAAGTAAGTGGTTCCTGCAAAGGACAGTTTAGGCAAAGGCAATTCACCTGTGGTGTCCTTGCCGCGAAACAAAACAAGGTAGAAGGCTTGGTAGAACCCTCAGTAACGTAAGAAGCAAAGGCTGCAGCATGGCCATCGATAGCCTGGCTCATCTTTCTTTCAATGGAGTAAAGTTGCATATAACCTGCAATCTTGTCATCCTTGCGTGCTATGCCTATAAGGGCACACCACTTGTCTGTCTTGTCCACACGATAATTGATAATCTGAGAACCGACAAGATTCTGGTGGCGCTGGAAAATTTTTACAGGCTTGGCGTTATCTAGAAGGTGTAATGCAACAAAAAAGATATGAGAAATAGCAGTAAAGGAGGAAGCAAGGTAAGAAAAGGGAGAAACAAGAGCTGAGCCAAAAGTAAAAATGTGTGCAGGAGCGAGCGTAAAATTCTTCTGCGCCAGGACTAACAAAGTACGTTACCTTCAATGGACCAGTGGTAAACAGATGTGGCAGTGACAAGGGCGAGCTTTGAGTCTGATATCCATTTCCAATATTCCACGGGCTCCTGCATCACACAGTCATTCACCTTCTTCTTCGCGCCAATATCGAATATCTGCAAATTCTGAGTGTCTGCAAGAAAAACGATGCGAATGAGCAAAGATTCTGGGAGATACAAGAAAGTTGCGCCCACTGTTCGTGTTGTAGATGAAAAATTATTGACATGTGGTACCTTTCAAAGCTAAAATGTTCTTTACAGGGTTCATAATGGCCGAGTCGGCGCCTATGGGCCGCCTTACAACGTTGCCAGGATTCTCGAGATCGATTATGACCACATTTTTTTTCTTCTCCCACTTGGTCTCTGATACAAATGTACTTTTCAGACTCCATTGTGAGGGTGGCAAAACCGATGGACGCTGGGTTGACCCCATACTGACCCAACTAAATATGTTTAAAGGCATCGTTAAAAAAAAAACAATAGGGTTGCTCAGTGAGAAACGAAATGTTTTAGCTGTGATGTAAACATTTCAAAGCAATTGTGTTAATGTTGTTTTTTTTTTTTTTTGCTGACCGCCAGTGGCTGTCTTGTTCAAACATCTGTGCACAAACACTGGGGGGAAAGATACCTGAAGGAGTTCCTTGAACTGAATGGGCAAAACTTGGGACATTGTCGCAGTGAAGGGGAAATATTTGGGGCGTTATCTTTAGGGGAAAAAAAAACAGCTCCTTGCCTTTCACGGCCGTGATGGCTCTAATTTCTGAAATGTGAAGCTCGCGTGTTGCGGGGGCTGTTTGAGAGCTCTAAATTACGAAGCAAACACCTTTTCTTTGCGCGCGCGAGGGCCAGCTGGTTGGGAGAAGAAAGTCGACTGCGTCGGTGCGCTGACAGGAGGAGAGCGACAGAGCACACAGCGAGGGGGAGAGAGAGAAGTGTGTCGACACAAAATTATAAAAAATGCCGAAGCGAAAAGCCTTTTTGCCTTCGTCGGCCGTTGGGGGGGGGGGCATTGGGCAGCTACCACAATTGTTACAGCATACGAAGTTTCCGCCAATGATAAATGGAATAATGAATGAAATTTAGAAGAAATTGGGAAACGTCTCAAAAATCATAAAGTGTAGTTTCAAGGAAGGCAGAAAAATCGGAGAAAAGTGACAAATAAACAGGAATTTTGCACAAATGAAACCAGGATTATTGGTGGTTTATGAAGGCACCAACTGTTTCGGCACCAAACACACAAAGGGTCAAACCATTAATCCTTCAGACCAAGCTCCTCCACGCTGATCTGGCGCATCACATGCTTTTGGTATTTGCCAGTCACTGTTGTGGGAAAGGTATCCTTGAACAGCACGTATTCTGGAATCTGACAACATTCAGTAAGATAATTAGCAAGTTTATTTCCATTTATTCATGAAATGGGACAACAACACCTACCTTGTAGTGAGCAATTTTCTCTTTACAGAATTGTTTGATGTCACTTTCCGTAACATGTTGGGCACCGGGTTTCTTTTTGATCCAAGCACACACCAATTCTCCATACTAATACACACACATAACACTTGTGAGAAAACACAAAGGGTGTGGCTTTAAAAAGTCTAGCAAAAGAACCTTTTTGTTTGGAACGCCAATGATTTGCACATCCTCGACAGCAGGGTGAGTGTATAAGAATTCTTCGATTTCACGAGGATACACGTTTTCTCCTCCTCTTATGATCATATCCTAAGTACCAGAGTTAGACAAAAGTATAGTTCGAATTCTCAGCCCCTCTAAAACAAACACACCTTAATTCTGCCCACAATTCTGCAATATCCCTCTTCGTCAATAACTGTTAATACATAATCAATGCTCTTAGCATGTGCCAACATTATTTGTGTGTGATCAAGTGATAGAACAGTACCTGCAAGGTCTCCAGATCTCATCCAGCCATTTTGAAGTACTTCTTGGGTTTTTTTGGCATCTTGCCAATAGCCTTCCATCACCAAATAGCTGAGAAAAAGGCAACTCAGTAAACAATAATCTTTAAAAGAAACTGCAATTGGGCATACCCTTTGGTCCACAATTCTCCCACGTGATCGACAGGCACTGTTCGGCCTTCCGTGTCTACAATTTTAACCTTGAAGTACCACAATATGTGAGGAGGGGTGAACAACGGCAAGAGAAAAAAACATTTTGCTACCTCCGTGTGCGGATGAACGCGGCCAACAGTTTCTACCCTTTTCAATAAAGGAGAATCCGCTTCGGTCTGGAAACTAGAATACAAAGCCATTTTAGATTTACGGACAGGCAAGTCATTGGTATAGTGATGATATAATTTACCTGACAGGAGAAGTCTCAGTCATTCCATAACAAATGCTAGCATTGCACAGAAACAGACAAAATGTAAGATACTGCCAGTTCAATAAATAGTAATAATGTTATCAACAGGTTGTTAACAAACTCACGTCACATGCTTCATGTTCAGCTCATTTATGACCCGCTTCATTACTTCGATAGGACAAGTACTACCCGCTAACGTATGATGATATTAGTATGAACTGAACACTCACACACAAGAGAGGGAAGTGAGTAGCAGACCCATTATGCCTGTCCGCAGCGAGCTCAGGTCAAAGTTTTTGAATTGGGGATGCTCTAGCTCTGCAATAAACACTAGGAACAAACAAAATATAAGTATGTAGAACACATGGTGAACCAAAATTAATACATACTTGTTGGAACCCCATGGAGTGCGGTGCACTTTTCCTGCTGAACCGTTTCTAGCACTTTCAGTGGGTCAAAGCCTTCAGAAGGATATACGATTCTAGTCCCATGGGTAATTGCAGCAAGGTTGCCTTGAAAACCCAAAAAAATGTATGTGAGGTTCATGGGCTGAAGATTACTCGACGACACATGTCATTTGCCTGATTTTAAGACTGTCTTATACAATACTAAAGAGAACGTACCTAAAACAAGACCAAAGCAATGATACAAAGGCACAGGTATGCACAGTGTATCTTCAGATGTGAGACGCATTCTCTCTCCGGAGAAAAATCCATTGTTCAAGATATTCAAGTGAGATAGAGTAGCGCCCTGCATATTGTATTATGTAATGTAAGAAAATTTATCACAGAGAATGGATTTTCAAGTTGAACAAGATCAAGCTTACTTTTGGCAAACCGGTTGTACCAGATGTAAATTGTATGTTGATAGGATCGTCAATATGAAGTCCTTTCATGTAATCATCCATTCGTTGACGCCATGCCTGGCTAGAAGCATCGTCAGCTAACACGTCAACAAATCTGTGCATGCCTTCAGAAAGATAAGGATCAGGAACCGATTTCAGAGAATAGCGAGCAAATCAAAATAAGCATAAAACTGTCATACACAATCTATCACACAACCACGATGTGTGCTAAACATCTCTCTCTCACACAATCCAATCCAACAACAAAGATGTATCAATGATTTATCTATACCGTTGATATGCTCTTTGTTGATGTGGATCAAATGCTTAAGAGTTGGTATTCTGCTACTGTTCAAGTTGCCTGGTGTACCTGGTGTGCAGATAGTTATGAATATTATGAAAARATGAGAACAAAAGATTTGGGATTCTACTTTGTGCTAGCTCTGGAAGTAACTCATTCAGCATTTGAACATAGTTACTTGATTTGAATCGTTCTGTTAAAATAAGACCCTTACATCCAACGAGGTTCAAAGCATGCCTGGCAAAAGTGCAAACGCATTTAAGGTTTAGTTTGAAATCAAGGAACTAGAAAAAAAGAGGAAGAAAGGGTAAATGCTGTACGGGCCAGTAACTATTTACGTACTCAAGCTCGTGTGCTCGGTATGCAGGATTGACATTGACGAGAATGATGCCTGTCTTGGCTGTTGCAAATTGTGATATTACCCATTCACTGTTGTTAGGCAGCCATATTCCCAAGCGATCTCCTTTCTGAAAGCCAAGGCCTAGCAAACCTTTTGCAAATGCATCAACATGCCTCTTTGACCCAGAGTTCAGTTATAACAAGGAATTGCAATAGCAGAGAATTTATCATATGCTTACCTTCAAATCTTTCCAGCTCCATTTTATATCCTGATGAACAACTCTAAGCACTTCTTTGTCCTGGTAGAATTCCGCTTGCTCATCAAAAAAAGAGCCTACACAGGAGA
>MRZZ01004341.1:0-10558 GCA_002025285.1 Acanthamoeba comandoni | reverse complement strand
TGGTTCCAGTGTGTTGATGTCGGCTTTGTCAGGGGAGCCCCCTTCAGGTTCCAGCAGCAGTGTGTTGCTCGCTGCCTCGACCACCCTAGGGATGTACTTCTGGATGGCACTGTCCACGAAATTGTGTTGTTAACAGAAGATCGCTCCATCTCACAAAAATGCATTGAAACAAAGTGGAGAGGTTATTCTTATGTCTTCTGTCCCAGAAGCTCCAAGATATGTTGTTCATTCCTGCACAACTCAGTAAACCTTATTGGATTATAAGGCCGAAAGGTCACAATCCAATAGTATGCTGTTTAATAAATTGATCAGCACAATAAATCTTGTAGCAGTACTGGAAATACTTCTTTCCTGTATCTCCATTTGCTACCTCACTCTCAGACCTCAGAGTTATTCCTGGTCAACTTGAGACCACTGAGTAAAACCAGTAGTCCCAAGCTGACAAATAGCTGAGGTCCAGCACAACTCAACATACCCACCAATCACAACTTGCAAGTACATCTATTTAAGTGTTTGTTTTTTTTTTTTCAATGTTTTTTTGTTCCTTTCACAAGTTACAATAAACACATATTTACACACACACTTCCCTGTATTTATTTCTCCTTCAACTCTTACTTGCTAACAGGTTATAGGCCCACAGTCTAACAAACAATATAAAATATAATGAACAAAAACTCTACCACCATCATCTTCCTCAGGGGAAAAGAAAACTATAGTGACTGGCTGATCAACATAATAGCCATTTTGAAAATGAAAAAACTAGACAACTACATGTCTAGACCAGGAGCCACTTGACCTGTGGACTTATTTTGTTGCTGATGAAATCACTGAGGAACAGGTGCAACAATACAAAGAGGAGCAAAAGGTATGGGACAAGAAGTCTAAGGTAGCCCAAGGAACTATCACTGTTAGGAATTTCTTCCTAACTTCAATTTCCAGTTTTATCCCATCACTTAATTAAAAGTGCTACTCTCTTAAAGACCCTTGTATCACCTATCTAGCCTGTTCCCACGACCTCTAGTCTCTATCTGTTATCAAGACCAAGTCACCCAAGTCCTGTCTGCCCCAAGACACTCCCAGCCTTGCCCAGTCCAAGTTTCTCTAGTAAACTCCCTTCCTTGCTAAGTCTTGTTTTCCCTTCCACCTTGTCAACCATCAATAAATCATACATATTCTGAATCCCCGCAACGAGCTCTATATTGTTGCATCTCTTGTTTCTTGTTCCAGTTAGTTAGGTGGCCTACACTGAGTCTCTAGTTTCTAGCCTTTTCTTAGTCCCAGCAACCTCAAGGTAATCTCAGTACCTTGAGAAGGTAGGCCATTCCTATCAGTATAACAGATCACACAAAACTCCTATCCTTAGTATCTTGCTTTGTTCCCCCCTTTTTTTAAATTTGACTATGACTACTAACAAAACAATGGAAGAAGTTATTAACACTATGTACCAAGAAATACAAGCTTTAAAAGCTCAGTTAAGTGCACAGACACAAACTCAAACTCAAGCTCTCCCTCAGCCTCAACTTACTAAGGTTAAAGAGCCCAGGTTACCCCCTCCTGACAAATACTCAGGTTCTAAGAAAGATTTTAAGAATTTTATTACTTTTGTTAAGTTGTACTTTGACCTTCAATCTTCAAGTTTTCCAACAGACAAGGTCAAGATTAGCTTTATTGGGACTTTACTCTCTGGACCTGCTTTAATCTGGTATAGAACCCTCTATGAATCTAAATCCTCTGTACTTTTACAATACTCTTCATTTATGACTAGCTTTGAAGAAGCTTTTGCAGATCCTCACATCATGTTAAACTCACAAAGAGAGTTAAGGTCTTGTATTTAAGGGAACAGACCTGTCTCTACTTATGCTGCTGAGTTTAAGAGGATCTCTCTTGATACTGGCTTCAATGAAGCTGCACTGATCTCTTTCTTTAGAATAAGGCTAAACTCAGAAGTCAAAGATCAGCTAGCCTAAGTAAGAATGCCTGTAACTTTAGATAGACTAATCTCTCTTTCCTCTACAATTGATCAAAGGTTACAAGAAAGGCACCTAGAAAAAAGGCTAGAAACATCTAGTCACAATTCCAGATACCTCAGGCCAGCTGTAACTCACTTTGCAGCCAAGCCTCATTCTTTATATAATTTTTCACCCAAGCTAACCTCTTCTCCAAGCCCCACAGTGTCCAAAGGACCTGAAAATCAACCAACAGGACCTACACCCATGGAGGTTGATGCTATCACTCGTCGAGGCCCCTTACTACAAGCTGAGAAAGATAGAAGACGTAAGGAAGGTCTATGTTTATACTGTGGAGAGCCTGGTCATCATTCCCTTGGTTGCCCTAACAAGAGACCTTTAGGCTCGAGATCTATAAAGGCCCTCAGGCAACATCCATCTCCTGTTTTCTCTACATTACATAATTCAGACCATAGTGTTCAAGCTCTTACAAAATTTGAACCTCAACATGAAGATTCTCTCCTAATACCAATCAAATTAATCTTTGCTAACACTCTTGTTGAGACCTTTGCTTTGTTAGATTCAGGTGCATCAGGTTGCTTCATGGACTCAGGCCTAGCAAGACAGTACAAGGTTCCATTGGTCCCTAAGGCTCAACCCAGAGTTCTTACCTTGGCTAATGGAAAGCCTACTGAGACTGGCCCTGTGACATATGAGACAACTGCCTTAGAGCTTCATCTCAAGAACCATTGGGAGACTATAAGCTTTGAGATTACTACTCTGCCCCAGTACTCTGTCATCCTTGGAATCCCCTGGCTCAGACTACATAATCCCCAACTTGATTGGACAGCCAACAGCCTCTACCTCAAATCTGACTATTGCAAGCAACATTGTGGAATCTCTTCTCCAGTCATCTTCTCTTGCATCCCTGACCCCAAGCACAGGACAGACACCTCTGTCTCTCTAATTTCATACTCTATTAACACTACTCTTCAATCAACTTCTCTTATTACTTCGACTACTCAAATTCCTCTCAAATATCAAGATTTTGCTAAAGTCTTCTCACAGACTAAAGCTGACATTCTTCTTACTGAGCGCCCCTTTGACTATACCATTCCTCTCAAGGATCCCTCTATAACCCCTCCATTCAAGCCCATCTACAACCTCTCTCAAGCTGAACTTGCTGTTCTCAAAGAATATCTCACTGAGAACTTGCAAAAAGGCTTCATTAGACCTTTTATTTCTCCTGCTGGTGTTGCTATCTTCTTTGTCAAGAAAAAAGATAGTACCTTGAGACCTTGTGTAGACTACAGAGACCTCAACACCCTTACTGTAAAGAACAGATACCCCTTGCCCCTGATCTCTGAGCTCTTGGATAGACTACATCAAGCCAGATGCTTCACCAAGATAGACCTCAGAGGAGCCTATAACCTTGTCAGAATCAAGCCTGGTGAAGAGTGGAAGACTGCCTTCAGGACTAGATATGGCCACTTTGAGTACCTAGTCATGCCTTTTGGACTTGCCAATGCCCCAGCCATCTTCCAAGATATAATGAACAAGATCTTCTATGACATAGTAGACACATATGTCATCATCTACTTGGATGATATCCTAGTTTACTCTACCAACCCAAAGGAACATAGCCAACATGTTGCCACTGTTCTCCAGAGACTCCTTGACCATCACCTGTATGCCAAGTTGGAAAAATGTTTATTTGACCAAGATCAAATTAAATTTCTTAGATTTGTCATCAGTGCCCAAGGAATCAGTATGGCCTCAGATAAAGTGCAATCCCTCTTGCAATGGCCCATTCCCTTGACCTTTACTGCTGTGATAAGCTTCCTAGGCCTTGCCAACTTCTACAGAAGATTTATCAGGCACTTCTCTAAGCTTGCCTACCCTTTGACTCAGTTGACTCACAAGGACATACCTTTTGTTTGGACACAGACCTGCCAAGCTGCTTTTGATGCTCTCAAGACTGCCATCTCCTCTGCTCCTATCCTAAGACATGTTGACCCTGCCTTGCCTTTTTCTTTAGAGACAGATGCCTTTGATTTTGCCATTGGAACTATCTTATCCCAGCCTGAATTTACAGACCTCAGTTCTCCTTTGCACCCTGTTGCCTTTTACTCCAGAAAGCTATCTCTTGCTGAACAGAACTACACCACCCATGATAAGGAACTCCTTGCAATTGTTATTGCCCTGACTCACTGGAGACAATATCTTGCTGGAGCTGCCCACCAAATTCAAGTCTATTCTGACCACAAGAATCTAGTTTACTTATTGTCAAGCTACCTCTCTCAGATGGCTTTGACAGTATCTTAGTTGTTGTTGACAGACTGACCAAGATGGCCCACTTCATCCCTTGCCAAGAATCAATCTCTACTGCCCAGACTGCTGAACTCTACCTTCAACACATCTACTCACTCCATGGCCTGCCTGCTACCATCATCAGTGACAGAGGCCCACAGTTTAAGTCTAAGTTCTGGAAAGCCCTCTTCTCCCTTATGAACACCAAGTCTCAGCTCTCTTTAGCCTTTTATCCTCAGACTGATGGACAGACTGAAAGAGTCAATCAAGTGTTGGAACAATACCTCAGATGCTTCATCAACTATGAGCAAGACAACTGGGCATCACTTCTCCCCTTTGCTGAGTTTGCCTACAACAATGCTCAACACTCTACCACCTCACTCTCTCCTTTCTTTGCCAACTATGGCTACCATCCTAAAAGTGATTTTCTAGTCACTTCATCCTCTTCACACACTACATCTTCATCTCCAGCTGCCCTTGATAGATTCCAACGCCTCAAGCTACTCTCTTCTTACCTCAAGGAGGAAATAGCCCATGCTCAGACTCTCTCTTCACACTATGCAAATTCTCATAGACTTTCTCATGCTTTCAAAGTTGGAGACCAAGTTTGGCTCCACACTTATAATCTCTCTACCACTAGGCCCTCTTCCAAGCTAGACTACAAGCGCCTAGGTCCCTTCACTATCCTCAAGCAGATAAACCCAGTCACCTTTCAACTACAGCTTCCTTCAAACCTCAAGATCTACCCAATCTTTCACACTTCACTTCTTGAACCTTATCACTCTTCTTTTATCTTTAACAGAGTGGTTCCACCACCTCCACCTATTGTTTTGCAAACAGGTACAAAGTGAGAGGTCAAGCAAGTCTTAGACTCAAGGAAGAGAGGCAACAAGTTGGAATATCTTGTTGATTAGGAAAGCTATGGACCAGAGGATAGAACTTAGGAACCCAGAGACAATCTTGAACATGCCTTGGACCTAGTGACCCAGTTTCATACCAAGTATCCAGACAAACCAAGTCCTAAGAATCTACACCAGAAGCACCTACATCAAAGAAGAAGGAAGAGATAATGTTAGGAATTTCTTCCTAACTTCAATTTCCAGTTTTATCCCATCACTTAATTAAAAGTGCTACTCTCTTAAAGACCCTTGTATCATCTATCTAGCCTGTTCCCACGACCTCTAGTCTCTATCTGTTATCAAGACCAAGTCACCCAAGTCCTGTCTGCCCCAAGACACTCCCAGCCTTGCCCAGTCCAAGTTTCTCTAATAAACTCCCTTCCTTGCTAAGTCTTGTTTTCCCTTCCACCTTGTCAACCATCAATAAATCATACATATTCTGAATCCCCGCAACGAGCTCTATATTGTTGCATCTCTTGTTTCTTGTTCCAGTTAGTTAGGTGGCCTACACCGAGTCTCTAGTTTCTAGCCTTTTCTTAGTCCCAGCAACCTCAAGGTAATCTCAGTACCTTGAGAAGGTAGGCCATTCCTATCAATCACTATGTCCCTGCACTTAATGATCTGCAACATCATCTCTGCATGTGCAACTCCTAGAGATGTCATACAAAAGCTGAAGTAGCTTTTTAATATTGCCCAAACTGTAGGCAGAAATGAGCTATATACTGAATTTTTTAACTTGAAGATAGCTAAAGGCACAGACTTTACTGCCTACTTTAGTAGAATTGACAACCTACTCAAAGCTATAGAAACTAACACAATGAAGTTCTCTGATGCCCTGATCAACTAGGTCATGATCAACAGCCTGCCCTTGCAGTTTGATACTCTCAAGGAAGTGATCACAACTTCTTTCACTAGCATCACAAAGGACAAAGTCTAATAGTGCATTTACAAAAGTTGGCAAAACTAAGGGCAAACCACTAACACACCAAAGGAGACTCTACTATACATTAATATATCATCCTCTGCTCAATTCATATAGCCTAGGTGATCTAGAACATACAGGAACAATAGCACTATACACAGAAACAGGACCATTAGAGCCAAGTTTAATGAAATCCAGTGTATAAAAACCATCAAGAATGTAGGGAAACCTCCAAAAGGTTGACTATCATCTACACTTATTGCACTCATCTTTCACATAGTGCCAACAGATGCTTTACCCAACTACACAACCTTGACAAGGCCAATATCACTGTGGAAGGTCTCAACACTTTAGCCATTGACCACTTTTAACATATTGCTCTCATCACTAAAAACACTTACAATGTGACAATAGATGAAACCAACATCTAATACTTTGATACTAGGGCCTTCTCACACATAATATGCAACCATAAGTGGCTTTATAACTACTAGCTTGTGATGATTAAGCACAACATCATTCTAAAGAATAACTTACACTTATCTGTGACAGGCCATAGAACCATCAAGGCCATAGTCTATGCCAGAGCCAAGCTCATTGAAATCTCTTTTCTTAATGTCATCTTTAGCCTAGTAAGTGATATATTCTTTTATTACATCTAAGTAAAAGCATTGTGCATTGTCATTACTTTATACAATATCATCTTTGTCAGACTAGTGACCACATGGCTGCACCTTTGATAGGAATGGCCTACTTTCTCAAGGTACTGAGATTACCTAGAGGTTGCTAGGACTAAGAAAAGCTGGGAACTAGAGACTCGGTGTAGGCCACCTAGCTAACTGGGACAAGAAACAAGAGATGCAACAATATAGAGCTCGTTGCGGGGATTCAAAATATGTATGATTTATTAATAGTTGACAATGTGGAAGGGAAAACAAGACTTAGCAAGGAAGGGAGTTTACTAAGAAAACTTGGACTGGGCAAGGCTGGGAGTGTCTTGGGGCAGACAGGACTTGGGTGACTTGGTCTTGATAACAGATAGAGACTAGAGGTCGTGAGAACAGGCTAGATAAGTGATATAGAGGTCCTTAAGGGAGTAGTACTCTTAATTAAGTGATAGGATAAAACTAGAAATTGAAGTTTAAAAATTCTTAACAACTTTAACATTTTTAAAATTGTCTCCCTTACACTAGCATAGCAGCCTATACAAGTGGATTAAAATCTTGATGACACCCACCTTTTAGGCCTGGATGACACTTTCAGGGAGACTATTATAATCAGTGTATAAAATTCCCCCAACCTGCCTGTCTTATCTTTAGATATAGAGCTCATACTCTTGTTATCACTTCACTTTAATATGGTAGTTCTCAAGGTAAACACACTTGATCTTTCACTTATTGTCTTTTTAATTTCATCCCTATGATAGTCCTCTCCACTGTCTCTTATCTATCTTCCAGACTAGTCAATAGACCTTACACTTCTGGCTTCACCTCTGTCACTAGGGCTCTCTTCTATTATAATGCCACAGGAGTCTCCTGCTTCAAGCTTAATCCCACTATATTTGCAACCTAGCACTTTTCTATCAGCCTCAGCACAAGTGTCACCACTGCCTGCCCCAGCAAACATCCCACTAACACTACAACCTGCAGTCTCACACACTATAGTGCCTAGAGCTCTTACATCAGCCATGGAGCCTAGGAGATCAGGGTGTATCAACAAAGGTGTCTCACTTATATATTTCATCAAGTACTATAACTCAACTCAGCTGCAGCCCACCTTGGCAGTAGTAGAACTAGTCATATTTGATTTTTACATTGAGACTATTATATCCCCTAATGTAAAGCAATGAGTGGAAGCCATACACCAGGAACATAAGGCACTAGTAGAGAACCACACTTACACCTTGGTGTCTCTGCCTCTAGGTCACACTACAATTGGGACCAGGTGGCTATACAAAATTAAAAGCCATACAGACAGTATAGTTGAGTGCTATAAGGCCCAATAGGTAGTGAAAGAGTACTTATAGCACTATGGAATCAACTATAATAAAACCTTTACACCTATAGTACAACTAGAAAACCTGCATCTACTGCTGGCCTACATCACCTTATGGGACCTCAAGATTGACCAAATGGATATAGATTCTGCCTTTTTGTAAGTAGATCTTAACAAGATCATCTATGTCAAGCAACTTAAAGGGTTTGTATCTATAATATACCCTGACTACATCTGTAGGCTCAATAGAAGCCTCTATGGACTAAAGCAGGCCCCACTAATGTGAAACTATATCTTTGATAAACACTTATATATGCTATAGTTCCAGCCTCTAGAGGCTGACACTTGCATCTATGTAAGGAGACAAGAAGGCAACATCTATGTAGATGACTGTCTCATCATAGACAAGCACCTGTAGGTCAATGATGTAAAAGCATCCTTGGCCAAGAAATTTAAGATCAAGGACCTTAGTTTAGTTAATTCAATATTAGACATCAAGGTGATGCACAACTACATCAAAGGCACTACTAGTCTATGTCAAAGTGGACATATTGATATGCTACTAGGAAAGTTCAATATGACAGATGCAAAACTTATCATTGTGCCACTTTACTCTGGACTGACCTTGGTGAAAATCAATATAGTAACTTACTCTTACTTATAAAATACTATGATGCCAACTGAGGTAGATGCACAATAGATAGAAAATCTATTTTTAGCTATATTTTCACCTTGGCTAGAGGACCTATTATGTGGGCCTCCAAGACCCAGACCATGGTGGCCCTCTCCTCCTCTAAGGCTGAGCTTAACATGATGTCAGAAGCCATAAAACAGGCACTCTACATCCACAAGCTATTGCTACCACTTAGAATTGATGATGGCCAACCTCTGTCCCTGGCCAATGACAATCAAAGTTCTTTCACCCTGGCCACCTAATCTACACTGGCCTTCCAAGCAAGAATAAAGTATTATGACAACATGACTACAAAAGGCCTTGTGTCAGTGCACTACTGCCTTACTGACATCATACCTATAGACATCCTCACCAAGGCCTTGTCACACTTTAGATTAAAAAAACTCAAGCTTCTTTTCAATCTTTATTTGGGTCAGATGTCTCATAATGAGGGCAACCTTTAAGTCATCACAGACTCTTACCCTTTCAACCTTGAAGGAGTATATTGGATTATAAGGCCAAAAGATTGCAATCTAATAGTATACTGTTTAATAAATTGATCAGCACAATAAATGAGGAGGGTCCAAGTTAAAACTATGATTCTGAATGCGACCAAAAAATGACTGCGACCCGAGTGAGACTATGACCAGACCATGACTGCCTGCTTTTTTAGTGGTAGTCACAGACGTAGTCACAACTTTTTTTTTGAGTTCATGATTGCAGTCGCAGTGCAAAATCACAGTTTTAACTTGGACCCTCCTCAAGTGATATCTACTAGATGATCACTAATATATTGGCAGATATCATTAAGATATCTAGCTTTAAAAAAAGTTTTATATATATATTATTAGTTAGGATGCHTTTTGTTCCTTACAAGGGATTATTTGATACTTAAAAACAAAGTAATCATTCAGAAAATGTCCCAAATGTTGATATAGAGTTTTTACAGTAAAAAGATATAAACCACACTTTTTTCTAACATGCTCTGAGGAAAAAAAAATGAAGGCCCTTCTTCCTTGTGTGTCAGACACTAAGTTCCAAAGAACTTTTTATCTTCAGAATGCAAAGGGTGTGTGAACAGAAAAAGATAAATTTAAATTGCAAACACCTTACTGATTTAAGAGTAAATTTTAAGTTGTATATAAGATTATTTATGTTTTTATTGAATTTCTCTGCATGTGTTCTCATCCCAGGGACAGCCTTGGCCTCTCAACCATTGCAACACCTCCAAATGGCCTCCACGAGCAGCATTCGTACATGTCCTCGCATCCCAGGGACAGCCTTGGCTTCGCGCCCATTGCAACACCTCCAAATGGCCTCTTTCAGCAGCAAAGGCGCAGGTGCTCTTATCCCAGGGGCAACCTTGGCTTTTCAACCATTGTAACACTTTCAACTGGCCTCCCTCAGCAGCACGGGCACGGTGCTCTTATCCCAGGGGCAGGCTTGGCTTCGCGCCCACTTCAACACCTCCAAATGGCCTCCTTGAGCAGCTTCATTCACAAAACAGAACTGACCATCTTTTGTGGGCATCATTGCCAACAGGAGGTGGCGCCATCTTTGACACACACACTGCAGCACACTAGCACCACACAGGAGTTAAATGTTCAAAGATCTGGCATAAAATCTCATTGGGAAGCACCTCCAAAATAGTAGCAGCAGGGGTGGCAACATTCATACTCATGCTTTTGTGTTGATTTGTGTTCACCAGTTGAGATAACAGTGGTAGCCACACACCAATGTTGGTTGGCTCTTCTATGCAGATGTTGGTTTTTAAGATGTCAGGAGGGGGCCATTTTAGTGAAGAACGGGAACT
>MRZZ01004314.1:0-12454 GCA_002025285.1 Acanthamoeba comandoni | reverse complement strand
TGATATTTCAGTCTGGTCTGCAGACTAAAGAAGAACCTTGCATTGGGAACATCATCCTTCTTCATCTCAAAGAAGACAGGTGGCCATTGCTTGTCAGCAGGCAGTCTTTCTGCAATGCAGTGCTTCAGTTGGACAGCAAACTGCTTCTGGTCGGTGATATCCCTCATTTCCTCAAAGATCTGATCCACCGCTGAACAAAAGGCACTGTGCTGCTGCTGCATTTCAGATAGCAGACGGCTCCACTTTGGAAAATGCAACAGGAACGTCTGGCACTCATTGACGCGTGCTATCTCGAGGAGGCACTCCCTGTCAAAGTTCTCTCCACCCAAGTTCAGTGGACCAAAGCCTACAAACAAAAAAGGTGTGAAAAGGACTACATGTGTCAGCTAAAGTTGTTTTTCTTCCTTGGACATTGCAAGACCAACCTTTGTTTTGAAAGCCCATAGAAAAGAAGAACGCCATGTACTGTGAGGACATCAACTTCAGTCTATTGAAATGAACATCACACGCCACAAAGCCTGCTTGTTCCAGAGGGTGTAACTGTTTGACCGCCTCTGAAAGCTGTTTTTTCCAGAAGTTATACGAACGCCCAAGTAGGTTAGATTAGTTAGGAAGCAGAGAGAATGGCTTGTACAATTGAGTGTTGATGAGGAGCTGTTGTTAACAAAAACAAGAAGGTACCTCTTGAGGCGTTTGGAGAGGAAAGCTGCGTACACTTTCCCACCCATATTCACGCTGGCAAAGAGAGCAAACGACATCTTTAGATTAACGCTATGGTTAGAGTGATGGGACTCAATGAACGTACTGCAACGTCATGAGGCTGTAGTTCTTCAAATGTGGCCAGGTCGCGTGCAGCGATTAACACCAAACGTGGGCTCTCATACCGGACCACCTTCCTATAATCGGGAGCCACCATCTCAAATGTATAACACCTGCAAATTGATCCCGAGGAGTTCAGATATATTAATGGACCAAGAGGCGCTACAATAACAGATCAGCTTCTTCTTCACTTACCTTGAAGTGGTTTGAGGCATGGGGTAATTGAGAGCTTTCCACAAATCCCAGAACTTGCGTGAAAGGATCGTCTTTGGAGGCACCTCCCCCGTCAAACTCTTCCAAGAGACCGGGTCGTCCCCATCAGGAATTTCTACAAAGAACAGAACCAAATTGGCCACCACATTAGTTGAGTGTAATTAGTTGATTCAAAAATGCTTCTAATGTAACGCTGTCGATTATAGTGGCTATAGTCAGGAGGAGGACGTACGGGATGAGGCCACATGCCACTGTCCAAGGTAGTGGTACAACATACAAAGGTGGCCATCTAATTTTTTTTGTTGGATACTAATCGATTAGGAAGATAGAGGCATGACATTTGTCCTTATGGAGAGTATGAAAGAGAACGGAGGAGTTAACACATTAAATAATTTCGCTGTACGTACCTAATTGTTCTTGCACAGTGAATGATTTCCAATTAAACTCCAGCACAGTGGTTTCTTCTTGTGCCCAGTGCAAGGGTGGCCTAAAAGAGTATGCAACTGGACGCCAGTTGTCATTCTCATCGACAATGAGCCCGTTGCATTGTGATGC
Organism: Acanthamoeba comandoni; assembly: GCA_002025285.1. Classification (NCBI taxonomy): domain Eukaryota; phylum Discosea; order Longamoebia; family Acanthamoebidae; genus Acanthamoeba; species Acanthamoeba comandoni. The sequence goes on along the minus strand of MRZZ01004314.1, from coordinate 10,867 downwards.
TGTCAGGTCCTCCGTTGGAGAAAACGCAGAGTGCGACAGCTGTACCAGGTTTGAGTGAAGTTTGTGCCTATTTGTTTAAATAACAAGATTTCATAATAATCTTTAAAACTACAGAGCAGCAACAAGGCATACTCCAGAGTAGAACAAGAAGTTCAATTTATAGAATTACCTGCACGCAATCACAGCAAATTCTCTCTGCAAGCGTTTGAGTCCATTCATGCTTAAATAGTTGATTGCATCCAAAGGGTGGCTATTGGCATCCTTTGCTGCTTCAGTGCGCTTACATTCAAAGGCAGGTAAGATGCAGAAACAAGAGCTCCAATGACGTGGTGTGATAGCTACCTGATGAGCACTGACATTTGTTGTGTTTTGAAGAGGATGAAGCTTTACAGATATCCAAGCTGTGGCGCGCAACTCATCTTGGCTGAAGAAATCGTTGTATGTGCGCTGAAGCTTGAACTTGGATTCCAAGACTTTAAAAATTGGCCTCAGAGTGTTTTCCACTGTTTCCCAGTCCTTGGTATCATTTATATCTGTTTTCAGTATTCCTGTTATATTATATATAGGCCATTCACACAAGTCAATGGATTATGACTCCCTTTTGTTGAACTAATGGCACTTGGCACTTACGGTCCCAATAGGAATTGGCAGCTTGGAAATTCTCTATTCTGCCCTGTCGTTGTTCACAAATCAGAGAATGAATGCAGATGGTAAGGTTAAACAAAGAACTTTCAAAACTAATATGTATATATTCAAATGAGGACTTCTAACTGTGTTAGCAAGCTGGATGGCAAATATGAGATAGCGCAAGGAGAGCCAAATGAGCTGTTCATTTAACAAAAACATATAAACAAGGGTAAGAAGAACTTAAAGCTTTTAAAGCCAACAATGCAAACTACACTTAATTCTCGAAGCAAAGTGTTTACCTTTTTGCATTTATAGGATTTGCCTTCTTGGAGTCTTCTCTTGGCATGGTCAAACTTGAGTGAAGCTTCCCAGGAGACAGATTTCCTCAACACATCAAAATCAAGGCTAAACACAAACCGATGCTTCTCCAGAAGGACCTTGGGTATGTTGATGAGAGTCAATCAATTCATGAAACACACACATCAGAGGATTGAGGAATCATAAACAAACGCACAAACTCTTTTGGCAGAAAGAGGCATTCTAGCACTGAGATCCTATGCTCACGTAACTGCATCGAAAACAAAGCAATCAACACATTACGAAAGGAAGCTCGCTTGTTGCTTTCAGAATGCTCAAGCCTTCTCCCTCCTCGCACAACAAATAGGATACGTACCAGGATGATGAAGTGGTCAAGTGTGACAAAGGAAGCATCAAAGTTCATGTTAGGGTCCTCATAGACATCCAAGTTGTTGGATGGAGGGAATGGCAGGTCTGGCACCCATCCGCCACCACCGCCCTCTCCTGTTTCATTACCTCCTCCTCTGAATTTGCTCTTTGTGGGTTCAGTTGTCAGGATTAGATAGTCCCAATCCGATTCTGCAGTGTGCGTACCATAGACCCTTTCTCCATGTCAAAATGGATTGCCCTTGCAGGTAATTAATCGGGAAAGATTTTGGGGGGGGGATCACCTTACCTGGACCCCATTATGTAAACATTGAGAATTTTGGACTCAATATCAGGATCGTAGCATTCCTGAAGTCTGTGGATTAGTTGGGACAAAGAGAGGGGCTGAGATGCTTCCATTCCAGGGTGAATTAATTTTTTTTTTGCAGTGAGGAAGAGTTTTTCTTTTATTAATAAAAAGTCAATAATTTAATAATTGTCACAATGGCGTGTGAGTGATTTTGCTCTACTCTTTGATGAAGTAGTTTAAGGCAACATAAGGTGGCATGATGCTAAAAGGCAGCCCATGTCCAACACTGCTAGTGTTTCCAATTCCATGTCCACTGGGTCCGAAGTGGTGGGTGTTGCCGGTGTAAGGGAACTGAACATTGCCACGAACAATACTGGAATCTATATTGATTGCAACTTTGTGCTCATGAGGAGGAAGATGGCCTTGTAGTTCCAAAAGAGAACAGAGAGCAAGAGCAGATTAGTTTTTAAAACGCAGGCACTTGTTAACAAGGACCATTTGGCTTCTATGGCAAACAACCAGCCAGCCTTGGAACAATTCTTGTACCTGTGGCCAAGGTGACGGATGCAGCTCCCCCAGTTGCTGCAAGGGGCAAGCCAATTCCTGTGCCAGCCAGGAACTTGCCTCGTAGGTCAGGAATATTGAACGTTGTGGAGTTGTCACCGACCCCAAAGTGATTGCCAAGCGCCTGGAACAGGGGCGTGGCTATTTGGGTGCCTGGCAGGAAGCGTGGCACTCGCCTGCCATCGCAATACAGCCATCCTGCTGGCGGCTGTGTGGCTGCAGATGCAATGATCGTGCCAGCGGGAAGCTGTTGTTGAGCATAAACGGTTTGCTGGAGCTGTTGGACCTGTTGTTGGAGTTGTTGCACTGTTGCGGCCAGCTCGAGGTTGGATGGCTGGGCCATGGCTTGTTGCAGTATATTGCTAGCAAGCTTATTTTTCAATAGACAAGTTACCAATTTAATTTATGTTGATAAATGGTGCGGACAATCTACATTTGTTTTTAAACTTTTATTTTATTTCCTGGAATTGTTAATTTTGTTAATTTAATTTTTGTCTGGATAAATCCGGAAAAATCTAGAAAAATTCTTTATGAATGCAGAAGTCTCTGGAGGGGGAAGATCTGACAGGGCGGCACCATTAATTTGGTCTTTGTTCTTTTTGATTTTTGATAATGAGTGCCAAGCAGCCGCGATATGAGCTCGCTGACAAGGCCCACAAGAAACTGCTTCTTCATGCGTTCAAGTATCCACAACACAGCGTCAATGGCGTGCTGATAGGCAAGCCCCAAGACACCTCGGATTCGGCCAAATCGAAATCCATCGTCATTGCTGACTACATACCCCTGTTCCATGGCTGCACTCTCTCGCCCATGCTCGAGGGAGCCATGATGCTTGTATGTAACCACGATCCCAGCAGCTGAAGCACATCCCCCCCTCAAACATGCCCCCACACAACCAAACAACTCTAATAACCCTCTTGTTGTTCTTCACTGATTCTGTTTTAATTTCTTCTTGTCTTCCATTCTAGGTGGATGAGTATTGTAAAGCGAACAACTTGGTTGTGGTTGGCTACTTCCATGCCAATGAGCACTTTGATAACAGTGAACTAAGCCCCCTGACTCACCGGATAGCCAACAAGATCAACAAACACTTCCCTCAGTCTTGCATACTTTTGGTACATTTGAAGCATCTGGCCCTCTCTCCCTCTCTTTTGCTCTCCACTGAGCTTTAGCCCTTTGTGCTACACTAGTTTGATCCTGTGCGAGCAAAATCCAAGGAGCCCACCGTAGCAGTGAAGGTGCAGTTTCTCCCATTTCATTTCAATGCAACGCAACAATTCCTCTATAACTTTTTATAATATGGTTCACCACAGGGATTTGTCAGAGATGGGGACAAGTGGCAGGAAAAGAATGCGAACTTTGAGTCTGAAGGCTCAATAGATTGGTCACATCTGGAAGCGATGATCAAGGAGAGCAGTTGCAAGCTGCAGGACTTTGATAACCACTTGGATGACCCTTCAAATGACTTCTTCAATGAGCACCTGTTCTCATCAAAATGCTGATGATGCTGTTCTGTTAGACCAATGGTGATACCTGAGAACAAAACTCTCATATTAATGAGCTGATCTCCTCTCACATACATCACATTTGCCACCACCTTTTTTTAAAATATTAATTTAATACGAGTGTGTGCGTTTTGCTCAGGTGTTCTCCTCTGCTGGCAACATATCTTCCTCCTCCAGGTCTCTGACAATTTCATCCCCATAGTCGTTCCTCAAGGTTGTTAGCATGTCCCTTCTTCCATTCGAGTTATTCTGTACGCGACCCATTTCTTCCTCCTCGAACTCTGTCCCTTCTCCTTCTTCTCCTTCTCTTCCTCTTCCTCCTTGTGCTTCACCCTCTGTTGTTTGCTTCTCTCTTCTTTGGATTGTTGTTGTTGGCTTTGTTGCGTGGCTGTCGCGCAGGAGAACGTTGTTGATGTATGGCCCGCCATACATACCGGCCACCTCCAAGCACGCAATCAGGAACATGGGCCTCACAAAATTCCCTGATTGTTGCACACACAAACCATGACAGATTTGAAGAAAGGATTCAGAAGCTTGATTGAACGATTGAAAGAACAATTTTTGGAATTTTGGTCATTTTGATGAGAGAGCGTGTGTGCACGCTGCTGACCTGCGAACTGGAATGGATCCACGTGAGGATGGTAGTGCAAATGCTGGGGCTTCTGTCTCAAGATTACGTGAATCATAGATCTTGCGCGCATGTACATTCCCAGGGCAAATCCCAACACATATCCCGCCCCTGCACACACACAATGCATCCATCGGTAATGCATTTTGGAATTCTGTGATGATTTTTGGTTTGGGGGGATGGCAAAAATGTTTACCAGTGTGGAGAGATAGGGTCCTGAATGCTTCGTCGAAGGGAGGATAGGCCATTGGCTGTGGCTTGCTTGGAGTCTGCTCTGGCAAGATTTTGTGATTGTTAGAAGTAACCTTTTCAGTGCCACTTTTGCCATCATCATAATTTTCATCCAGATTTGTGTCATCTGCAGACACATCACTGTAGTCTTGCTCAGTGTAGTCTGAAGCTTCTGTGGCGTCTGCACAGGGAGCATTGTTGGAATTATCTTGAATCCAACCAGATCCCCCCTTCATCTCTATTTATTTTTGTTTTTGCTTGTTGGTGTTGATCTTTAGTGGAAGCTGTATTCTAAGAAAAAAGAAGAGAGAAAGAATAAATAGTGTTTTTTTTTTGTTGTTGTGGCTTTGGTCTCTTTTTTTTTTCTTCTTCTTCTTCTATGAAGAAGGAGGAACAACAGATCCACATAATGTGGATGGTTGGGCAGCAGAAGATGGTGGTTCTAAAGCATAGCAGTGTTTGATGGATGTGATGAAGACGTTCTTGCAACTGAGAACACCTTCTGAAGTTGCCAGGTCTTTGAAGGAATTGTGGCACACCATCATGTGAAGCTGCAGCGTCCAGTAGGTATAAGAGTCCACTCCCAACTTCCTTGCTCTGGCCACAACTGTTTCATCATGCTTTGGCAAACCTATAGGTTGAGGCCCAAGTGTTGCAACAACAGTGCAAAGGAAAATTAATAAATATATTATATGACAGTTTTAAAGTCAGGTTCCTTGCAAAAGGGAGGGGGGAAAAAAAGGGAAGAAGGCTTACAGCAAGGTGAGAGGATCATGGCAATGAGGTTTTCTGTCTTGTTGTAAAGAGATATAAAGTTCTGGCTCAGTTCTCCACAGAGATGCACTCCCAGAAAGATGCCTTTGGCGTGCTGTACTTCATCTGCAACCCACTTGTGAAAGCTCTTTTGGTTGACATCTGCAAGCTTGTATGTGACATTGTGCAGTGCCTGGAAGTGGTGTGTGTTCATCTTTTTGTCTTTGTCGATGGCATACACTTTCTTGAAATGAGGAAACATCTTTGAAATGATGAGAGTGTTGAAGCCCTTGCCACTGCACATGTCAAACAGTATAATATCACTTGCTGGGACGTTAATCCTTTCAACAATTTGTTTGACTTTCTTGTAGCTTGCCCATGCCTCTGTGAGCTCTTTGGCCAGCGACTTGTGATTAAAGATCTGAATGAAGTGTGGTTCTATCCATTCAATCTCCCTATTGACAAGATCCTTCCAAAAGGGTTGTGCCATGCATTCCAAGAGATCTGCAGAATAGACCTTTGGAAAAACCAAAAAAAAAGGAATTAATCAGGGGAGCACAAAGAAAGAAGAAAAGAAACAAGGAGAAGGAAGGTAGGTGATTTGTGGGGGGCGGGGGATGTTGTTGCAATTGTTTTTGAAAAACAACTACAAACCTCAGGACATGTCTTAATCCTGTCAATAAGGAAGTAGATGGAACGTCTTCCTCTTCGCAAAGGTCCAATGAAGCCTCCTTCCTCCTGGACCAGGACCATCTCTGTTCCTTCCTCGGCTGCCATCATCATCACAAGACAAGACTTCCTAGGCTGCAGTTGTTGTCGCAAAAAACTGTCGTTCGCGAAGAATCCGGATCATAACAGAAATGTCTAGAAAAAAGCAGAATTCTACATAATTCTATATTAACACGTAAAATCTAGAAAATTCTACAAAAATCTAAATGTTTTGTAGAATGAGTCATACCCCCCCCAATGTGAGAACTTCTTCTTTGCACTTGCGAAGAAACAGTATGACTTCTTTGGCATCTGGGTTGGGTCTTCCTGTTCTGTTTTGCCTCACGTGGGTGTGCCTCTCTTTGGCACTGCAGCCATCCCCTCCAGTTTTTAATCCAGGCAAGATCACCTCACAATTATTTCTTTAAGAACTGTGTCACCAATTTCTCACTGGGTTTCTCTTCAGGTGATCAGTCTGGTGCTCTTTCTCTGGAAACGTTGGATGGTGGTCAATTCAACTATGTGCCCAACTCCCCTGCCAACGAGTTTCCGGTCCTCTTTCACGCCTTCAACAACACAGACGCTTTCTCAACGTGCATGTGGACCACTGACAGCTACATTGATGACTTCCTGCAAAATGCAACAGCCAACAGGTTTTTCCTCAATGCTCTCTTTTCTTTTGTGCTATCTGTTGTTGTGTTCTAATCTCTTCCAGTTTCAATCTCACTTTTGCTTCTTTGGCAACAGCCATTATGTGTTTCTGTCATATTCTGAAAATTCCAAGACAGAAGTTATGCACATGAGAGATCGGCTTCTCTCACGGATGGGCGCATTGAAGTTCTCCTCAGATGAAATAGACCAGTGGAAGCAAAGGCTTCACTTTGTTCCCACTCCAGTAAAAGCTCTTAACAACTGGATACCACAACTGCTCCAGAATTGGACAAGCAATGTATACCACTTGGTGCCTGAGGTAATATCAAAAAGAGTCTCATTGGTCATTAAGTTGTTTTTCATAATACTGTCTTTCTGCCCATTTAGGTGGAAGGCCATGCAAAGGGGCTTATGATGAGGCTTGATGCTAGATATGATTGGCTTCCTTACCCAGACAGGACTTTCGGTTTATTTATCCACCCATTGAAAGAGAGCACGAGAGAACAATAAGATAGTTTGTTGCAGTATTTTGTTTATATTTAAGATGGAAATAATTGCAGGAAACGACTCTCAGCCAATTGCGTATTATGGAGATGCATGTGGTGATCATCCACCTCTCCATAACGTAACAGACAGACTGGCGCTCATATCGAGGCATTCATCAGCAGCCAATTGCACATTCTTCACCAAGGTTCTGAATGCCCAGAAGTATGGGGCCATAGGTGTGGTAGTCTATTCCACACCCGAACTTCCCTTCTTGGATATGAATTGCCAAGGTACAGATACTAATCTTGTGGAGATAAATAAACTCCATAACAATGCAGTGAATGAGTATATGACGTTTATTTACTAAAAAAGGTGATGAGTGTAACACTCCCTTGAATATACCTGGGACTATGATATCTTATAGAGATGGACTTACCATTCAGAAATTGCTGGCTACAAGCCGCAATGTAACAGTGAGGTTTAGTGGTGAGCTTGTCAGCGGCTTTTGGTTTGTGATTGATCAACAATCAAAAATACAAGGTACATTTATACCTTGCAAATCATGATTGGAATTGGAAGGATGAAATTGATATCTGTTGGACTTATTTAAGAGCTGGGCTGGCTTAAGATGCCAACTTTGATGCACTATGCATGGGCTTCACAATGGTATAACTATTACACAACTCTCTTGGAGAAACTGCGCACATTTGATCAATCAATTTCCATTCTCAGTGACCTGGTTGGTATTTACCTGCTTATATGAGTAATATCTTATTTTAATGCCCTCCTGTTATTCCATTTTATTTGCGACAAAAGGTGAATCCTGATGCTGGCTTTGCAACTGTGCCTGTTAGATTGCCATCCCTGAACGTGCTTAGTCAATATAATGATGTTCAGTTGGACTACGCCCTTTCTTGCACCGGTACCCGAGATGCTGAGTGCCCCATATGGTAAATTCTCCGTTTATCAATTGCATATCAATTCTCAAGAGGTCTCTACTGTAGTTGTTCCCCTCGAATTCTTAGCTCTCGTCATGCAGGGATCGTGTCATGACTTTGAGCGTGTGCTGTGAAGGAAGTCCTTCCGAGTTGTGTGGCAAGGAGCTGGGCCGCTGGATCACACCTTTCCGCAGGCGCATCGGCCGTTGGCTCACACCTGTTCTCCCTCTGATGCCCCTTCTTTCCAGTGCCGGCACACAAGGTATCCCATAATATGTTTTGCGTCCTTTAATGATAGGCCACGCGGTCGATCTGCTCTTTGCTAATCTTGTTCTCAAGATCCTGATGCCCCTCTGCAGTGTAACTTCACTATTGGAACTGGAACAGCAGAGTCTTGGGTGTCCTCATTAAATCTCATGATTTCTACTCGCAAGGTGCCCTCCATTGTGCCCTTCAGCATCAAGTTCCTCTATTATGGAGGCAACTTTGATAAAAGTTACAATCCTAGCCATCAGCCCATCCAGTTCCAAGTGCCACAGGCTACAATCAAAGCAGAACTGGTTACTGTCATCACAGGCCATGGTAATCTCCAACACCACTGAGCATTGCAAGGATGGGAAAACTCACTCAGCTTTGGCTTCCAAATTACAGGTTCTGGGACCAACAACTGTGCAGAGTTTTGCCCAACGTCACATTACTTTGTAATCAACGATCATGTCAACGAGCAGACTTTTTCCAACGCTGGTTCAGCTCTGGGCTGTGCAGATGAAACTCCACAGGGCAACATGCCCAACCAACATGGCACATGGCTATATGGCAGAGATGGTACATTTCAAATCGCTTCCTATCGAACAGAGTGTGCATGGGACTCTAACCAGTTTCTCCCTTTTAAACTTTTGTTGTATATAGGTTGGTGTTACAGAGAGGTTGCTCCCTACGTGCATGATGTGACTGCGCAGCTCAATCTGGGTGCAGGAGAGATTAATACACTCAAATACTATGCCCTTCAGAATGGTCTGAGCCCCGACAACATGGGCAGCATAGACATGTATTCTTATCTCGTCTTCTGGAAGAAGATTTGAATGGACATGTATGATATAACTTGAGTGTCTTACTGTTTACAGGATCATTCAAAAGAAAATGGTTTATCCTTCTTACCAAATTTCCAAATACAATTCCTTAATGCAACATGAAATGGTGTGGAGAGACAGAAAGAAAGGACGTTACCAGAGCTTTAACTCTTCTTTGGTGAGGCTCAGCAAAGGAATATAATTACCATCATCAACTTGCTATGCAAATCATCAGCCTTGTCTGCACATAATTTTTGTTGCTACTTTCAAAGTGAATAATTGGCCATCTGCTTTTCAGATTCCTTGCTCAATTGCTGCAGAGAAGTAGACTTTACTACTACTACTAAGAATCTATCCCCCCCCTAACTTGAATATACACTATTGTTCCTTCAAGGATCAACATCTCCACCCATCATTTGTGAAAAGGGGTGTTGGTACATATGGAATTGTCACAAACGAAACGAGGCTGGAGAGTAAGATTAGCCTCCTTGTGGGGAGAGAAGCTTCAGAGACAGGTTCTTATCATCTGGTGGATGTTGGTCTGTTTCTTGGGGTGGGGTGTATCTGCATTCTTGATGGGCTATGTAGGCCAGGCTGTGGACTTTCAGACTTCTCTGTTCTGGAACACTGTGTAAGCTTTTCACCATCTTGTGCAAGGACACCGAAGTTTTTGCTCATCATCCATTCTTTTCTGTACACAGTGGAATGATGGTGGGCACAATACCTGTCCTGCCTAAGATTACCCTTCAGCCCTGCTCTATGATAGTCTTTTGGGGAGTTCTGAGCGGTGTACTCTATTCACTTGCTGACATCGGTTTCTACAATGTATGTTCCTTGGATCCAACTGCCCTCCTTTTCACTTTCTGCTTGGTTCTTAAACATCATGTTTGTCTATGGATGAGCAGGCGGCAATGATGGGAGTTAGCGTAAGTGTGCTGGGGCCTGCATCTGCACTTTACATAGTGGTTCCAGCAGTGTTGGGAGTATTGCTCCTCAAGGAACCGATTACAGGCCGCAAGGCAGCAGGAATTGTACTGGCCATAGTGGCCATTGCCCTTCTAACCCAGGACGAAGGCGAGTCTGTGGACCCCAGCGGCACTGGGCTCTCTGCACACAAAAGCAATCTGGTCTCTTCGGACTACCACAACCACCGATGACTTTAAAGGGACTTATGAGTATCCTATTCTTCCCAAACTAAGTCAATCTATCAATGATATCACTCTGGCAAACCACACCTTCTGCTGAGTATCTTGTGTCTATCAGTTTAATATCATGGAAGTGAACAGTGGATGTGAAAATATGGTTGTGAGACCTTTTCAGCAAACAAATAAATTCACAATGTGCCAACAAAAACATCAAACCCATTAACAACAACATTAAATCCATTTATGCAACCGAGACTAGATCCATAACCGCTCACAACTCCGAAAATTTTGATTTTTATTCGTTTGGGGACTTTCCACATTTGAATTTAATTGGACGTGTTTTCTGAAATTAATATTATTATTTCTTCTTTAAGCCCCCAACAGCTGAAAACACAGAGCTTGTGAGGTTGTGGTAGGCCTTCCCATTTTTTTCAGTGCCACACTGCAGGAAACTGAAAAGGCTCGATAATGGGACTCTTTGCTTTGCTTGATAAATGGCGAAGCAGAGCGCAAGCATCCAAAAAGGCAGCCATAGTTTTCTGGATGACTGTCTGCTTGCTGGGATTGGGCTTGAATTCCTTTTTGATG
>MRZZ01004193.1:0-13185 GCA_002025285.1 Acanthamoeba comandoni | reverse complement strand
TGAAGCGAACAAGGTCTTCTGCTATGTGCCCTATGTGTTGAAAGATGAAGTGGGCCAAATAGTGGCCTACACAAGTGGATTCCATCTCTTGGGCCATCTTGTGGCAAAGCAAGAGGCCCACGTCAAGCATCTCTTGTGTCATGTATGCTCTTTAATAGAGAGGGATGAGAATCAGCAAGGAGGAGAAGGAGGAGGTCTTGAGTTGAAGACAAGGATAGAGCAGACTACTGCTGGCGAGGCTGATGGTAAAGCCCATGCTGTGCCATTGTTCTTTGTAAACAAGATCAGGGATGCCTCTTTGCTGCAGTGGTGTGTGAAACAACGCATGCGTGTTGCCAAAAACATAGATCTCATGTCTCTGGGCAATGCTTATGAAGAGCCCAAACACTATTACCTGCCTTCTGTAGTATACTAAAGAAGAAAGGAATGACCATTATTAGTAACACGCACACAATAAAAAAAATAATTTATTAATTTATTATAATTGTATTAAAAATTCACTTGTGCAATACAAGGGCCAACAACAAACAACAAAATTGGCACTTGGACACTAGCACACCGAAGTAATAAATAGCTTCAGATCAGGGTGGAAAGTGGAAAACACAAACAATAACACATTATTCTTTTCTCCTTTTTTTTGGTGAAAAATTGCAATAAATATATTAAACTTTGCTTGTGTTCTAATTTTTGTTCCCTGTTTAAACCTGATGTTGTTGTTTGGCAGGGGAGGCCGCAGACAGGTGGGATCGCAGGGAGTGGTAGGTGGTGGTGTAGTCGAAGGCCAGGAGGTCTGCACGGTAGGCCTCAGCGACCAGGTCAAGTAAGTCCAGTGCATAAAAATCTTTCAACTTTTCAGAGGAGTTGGACACTGTTGATCCTACGGTGGTATTCAAGAAATGGTCTGTTGGTGGTCCCCATCCAGAGCTGGCCTCCTTCTCCAGTCCTTGTTTTTTTAATTATTTTTAGAATTTTATTAGTATTATTATTGACAAATATCATGTACTGGGCCCCGAGGGAAAAGAGAAAGTTTGTGGTGAGAGGTACCAAGTCGTTTGATGAGAAGAGGCATCCATATCTGCTTGTCTTCCCATCTGTCCATCCCATTCCACAACCCCACACATGTTAACATGGTGGATGACAGATAAAGACCCCTGAAAAAGATTACTACAAACCTTCCAATGAAGTCATAGTCAAGAGTTCCATCGAGGCCGCAACAGTGCACCAGGGGTCGCCAGTGATAGTTCCATTGAGAGCTGTCTCCCACGAAAGCCTCCTTCCTGACGAACTCTCCAAAGTCAGGACTTAGTTTTGGAACACTTTAAGACGCCCACACACCGGTGAGGATCAGTTGATACCAGTTTTTGTTTACAAAAGGAACACCTCCTTTGGATTTATCAAGAAGATAGAGAGGGAGAGGGAGAGACACACACACACTTACATTGAAAGGGCCGTTGTGCGATTCTTCAAGATTGCAATCGAGTATCTCTTTCTTTTATAATGGAGCAAAGTGAGTCAGTTGTTCATGAAGATTTTTTTAAATCTATGATCGGATAGAGATGCAAAGTTCTCAGATGAGACAATGAATGCAGGAGGTGTGTGTTTTTTTAAAAAATGAAGTCACCTCAAATGATGCCAGGCAGAGAGGAGCCGTGAGAATGGGTCTCTCAGGAAGACAAACCGAAAGTAGCAGTCGTCCCAGATGATCTGTCTCCGCTTCTCTGGAGCCATGTTGGCCAAATACCTAAGTAGTGAGAGGAGACCAGACAGGTAGATGGTTATAAAAGAAGAGACAGGCAGAGGAGGACAGGTTTTCTCGCATTGCTAACATCGTTCTAAGTTTATCCTTTTGTAACTTTTCAACCCCTTCAGACTTGAGAGCAAGGCGCCTCCACCTTGAAGATCCAATGCGTCCAATGTAGCAGTAGAGAGCCTTTCGGGACTCCATCACTACCTGTCGGTCCATCCCAATAGAATTACTTATTGTTGAATCAGGCAGTCTGGACTTTTTGTGGAAGATGTGGCCACACTGTGTTGTTGTTTCATTGGGGTGTGGTTCTACTTTAGTTGATGGCAACAAGGCTTTGAGATCTGATGTTGTGGCTGCACTAATAATTGGTTCTAAAAGGGCCTCTGGGTTTTGATGGTGGCTTGTGAACAGAAATCTTCTAACCAAGAGATAGCAAGTGGCCCCTATACTTAACAAGATAAACAACACAAGTCCTACTTTCATCTGATATGAGGGGCAACAAGTAAGGTAAACCCTAAGGTCATTATTTTTGCTTATTATGCAACCCTGAGACAATGGGGGGGGAAAAAAACTAAAATAAAAGCCTTTTCCAAAATTCTGAGTGTGATAGTCCACATTCTGGAATAAGTGTGACTTTCCACAATATTAACTTTTTCACTCATTGGCACCAGATAGACAATAGTGTGATATCTCTGTATGAGTAGGGCGAGTTGGGGGCTTTCAAATTATACCACCACAACTGTGATGATGCAGCTAGGAGGCCGCAACAAAGCCCTGTTGTCCCAAACACAGCAAAAAAATAAGGGCGCGGAAAATTGCATTAGTGGAGGCTTGAGCTTTCCCAATTGTAACTCCAGCCAAGGCTGGGTCTTTCCATTACATCGCATGGTAAGGATCTATCTCGACCATCACTCAACGCTTGTCCTCGCTCTGGTGCAGAAATCGAACATGGGGATGCTGGTACTGAAAGACAAACTCCAGCTGAAGAAGTGATTAGAATGTGGCCAGGTAGAGGTTGCTCCTCCGGAGTGCGCTTTGGGGCCTTATATTGTTGTGCCATGTCTTCCCGAAGGACTGCATCCTTTTTGCGAGTCTAGATAAAAAAAGAAAAAAAAAAACACATTAGTAAAACAATTTAAACTAATTAGAAGAGAGTTTAGTGTACTTTGATGAGGACATCGGCGGTGATATTCTTTTGATTTGTCTGTCGTGTTGTCTGCTTGGCGGCCTGGTGTCGCTGCTCCCAGAGCTTGGTGTTCTGGAACCAAGAGGGCCCTAAGAAGCTGATCAGCTTGGCCCAGTGCTCATATACTTCAAAGATGGAAAACTTAAAACTTAACTTCTTCACCTTCGTCTCTCTTTCATCTAACCTCTTCTTTTTATTTTGTTTCCTGCCCTTTTTCCTTGTTTCATTGGAATCTGTATCCACCTTTATCTCGTTATAGAGATCTTTCATCAACTTCTTTCACTAAAGGGTCATCCTTGTGAGCTGGTCAAGTTCCTCCCTATTATGTCAAGGTGTTACTGCCAACAATCAAGCTCCTTTTTGTCTAATAAACTAGGCCCAAGAGGTACACTTCCACAACTTGAATAAGATTCTCTATCTCTCCACCCTTAAGCACCGCAACACCCTAATAGATAAATAAAGTTGCGGTAAAAAATTATTTATTGGAAATAGAAAGGCAAGCCACAGTGCACGCGGGAAGGAAAAAAGGAAAACGTGATTTCGTTTTCATCATTATCATTTGTATTTTTTGTTTTTTGATTGGTCAATTTCGAATAAATGGCGACTGAACCGATGTTGCAACGCACCAAGGCAGTCTCTGGGCGGCTTGGGTTGTGTTAGTCTACAAAAATCCAGCCATTGGCTACTATAAATGGCCGCAGCTACTTGTGCCGTCCCCTGTCTGCAGCCACTAATCCGACTTGCAAATGTCTCAATATAAGTGTATCCGTTTTCCCTTTTTTGATCACTTACAAAAGTGGCTCCTTTGTTGGCTAGGGGTGTGCCTGTAGGCTCAACTGTGCTCCCACCTTGTTCCTTGGAGCTCCCACGAAGAAGTGCATTGAGTACTATTTAAAAAATATGTTTTTAAATAACTATTAAAATAAACCATAAAAATTAAAACAACTTACCTTGATTTGTTTCTGAGTTAGATTTGCTAGTTTCCAATCCTGTTTTCTTGATGGCACTCTGTCTTTTCTTGTTTTTTTTTGGCTTGTTTCTTCAGTTCATACTACTTTTACATCACTGCTTCTTGTGTTCTRGTTGATTTTGAAAAGGCTTTTTTATACTCTAAATACATCTTACCTTTTACTTCCTCTTTGAAATGGTGATTCCCCAAGCAATACTAACCAACAGATAGTGAGGAAAAGACCACACTAATTAGCCTGACCATCATCACTCAAGAGTGCAAACTGAGTGGCTTTTGGTGTTGGCTTTGATATAATAAGAAATAAAAACATGACAACGAACAACAAAGACATTGAAGCGCGGTGACAAGAGACCTTCATGCGACCTGTTCAATTACATCACAGCATCTGTTGGTGGCATTGACGCCGACCAGTGTGCTAACTTGAGGGATTGGTTTTCGACTGCGATGGCGGTGAGGCTAGCGGACGTGTTCCTTCTCCCCAAGTTGGGCGATGTCCAACCTTTGTGCCAAATGAAGGACGATGCAAAGAAAGTAAAGCTGTTGTTGCGCAATGGACACGACCGACAAGCTGTGGAGTGTTGTTGCAAGCGCTGTCCAACTGAATCTTAGATATAATATCTCAGTGGCTTGAGAACGCTGTTGATGAGGACAGGCACTATTCATTGCCATCCTTTGTGCAGCTCATCGAAGAGCACAGCATGAAAGCCCAAGGGCGCATGCCATTTATCGCGCTGCCGTTGAGCGCGTCAGAAGGAAGCTCTGGCGATAATAGGCCGTCTGGGAAGGAGAGAGAACCTATTGCTGAAGCCCGCGAACTTGCCAGGCGCCGTTGCCAACTGCCTTGAAATTTTTCTTGCTGGCCGAGCGCATTTTGAGCATCCATGCCCAACATGTGAGCCACCCTGACCTGGACAACCACCTTCACTTGAACAACAACAACGACAACGCAGTGATCGAGCGCAATTTTATGAAAGCTTATGAAAGCCACCTTTGAACTTGTATACATCAAATGGAAGATGACACATGTTGGAAGTGCATGAGTGTTTTGCGACATGCTGCGTGGACAACAACTGATGCAAAGTGGTTTGACATGTCAGGTGAGCATCACTAACACACACAAACAGTGGTTCACAATGTGTGTAAGATGACCAACTCAACATGCAAAGTGGTTTATAACCCGTTGAGTGACCGATGCATGCGCAAAGTGTTGCACCACATGCTGGTCGAGTGACAAGTTGATCCATACACACCGGTTTGACATGTCGAGTGAGCAACTTGCACAAAATGGTCAGTCGTGCTGAGGTGAGCAACCGATGCAGAGAAGTATGGTGTCATGATGTTGCGTGTGCGGCTCACACAAAGAGAGTGCTTAACGACATGTCAAGCGCTCTTGCACAAAGCGTTGGATAGACAGCCTGTGTAAAGTTGTTCACTGTGCTGAGGCACAAAAAGTTTTTTGTGGCGTCATGGTGTGCGGAGCTGTTGCAGTAATTTGTGGTTTCGTCAATGGTAGGACAGACACAGCTCGGCCAAAGTGGATTGCAACATGTTGGATGGACATCAACATGCACACCAAGTGTTTTGTCATTGTTGGAACACCAAATCATGTTGCATGTTGGACTCTTTCTGTGTCCATGATGATCCACTTGCGCTGATGAAAGCATGGCACAAAGTAGAAGGTCAGGGTTTAGAAGATCCAGATTGCAGGAGGCATGTAGCATCTGACCATGGAGGCTCTCATTTGCAAGACAAGACTATTATCAACATGGACACACGACACAAATGTATGTACACAATGCTCAAGGTCATGTCCATGACTAACATGTACTTAATTGACGATTGACATCCACCTTTTGCCACTGACCAAGTCTTGTTGTTGTTGTTGTTGGAGGGAGGGAGGGAAAGGATGGAGTGCCACCCAAAGTATTTTCTGTCAAGGACCACAATGGTTGTCCAGTGCATCCAAAAAGCGTTGCCGCATGTCGGATCGCCAACTTGCATGGGAAGGGGTTTCGCCGTGTCTGGGTCTCCACTCGCGCAAAGCAGTTCAACTTGTTGCATGAGCGATTTGTGTTCAAAATGGTGTGGCGTCGATGATGTGTGCATCAGATGGGCAGACTACACAAAGTGGTTTCTCATGGCTCAACGTGCAAAGTGACTTGAGGCATCATGTTGGGCGAGCACGGTTCAAAAGAGGTTTGCACAATGTCGGACGGCCGACTCACAAACAGCGGTTTGACGTGCTGAGTGACCGACCCATGCAATGCATGTCGTCGTGTCGAATGAGAGCAATCTGCTCAAAATGGTTGATGACCAACTTACTATCTGATGGTGTTTCATCACATGGCATGGTCATCCTATACAACTGGGCCATGCCTGTTGGGAGACCGGCTCGCCCATGCGAAGTGGATCGTGCCAAGGGGTTTGAATGAACAGTAACATGGAGGCGAAGCGGCTTGTGGCTGTCAGATCGCTCGGCTTGCACAAAGTGTGTGTCAGGGCGTGTTGGATGACACACAACCCGTACAAGATGAGCCACAACATGTTGGGTGACCGAGTTGTGCCAAAAGTGCATCATCCAGCGGCATGGACGACAACTCACTCTAGTCGCCCAATATGTACAAATGTTGTCATCCAACACAGCTGACCACTTGGCAGGAAATGTGTCCGTCCATCATTCAATGCGATGGACCCATGGGTCGGGCAGTGGTCGCTGTGTCAGGTATAATGCCCGTGCAAGGCAGGTCGTCATGTGGGTGGTATGCTCAACAAGCAAAGTATTTAGCAACGCGATGTACGACTCATGCCAGAGGTGTGCCATGTTCGGTGACCAACTTTCCTCGTGCCAAGTGGTCAGACCATGTTGGACGGACAACAACTCAACATGGAGAGCGGTGGTTCATCATCAATATCGGATGGCCAACAACCCATGCTGGTCATCTCACACAAAAGTGGATGGCGAGATGTTGGCTGCGCTGCGCTCTTACAAAAAAGTGATTTGGTCATGTTGAGCGACCAACTCAACGTGGAAATGGTGTCATGGCGACAAGCTGGGCAAGCACACAGCCCGTGCACAGTAGCTCATCATGTGGGATCGACAACCTGTGCAGGACTGACATACTGGCAAAGCTGCCATGTATCTGTCACGCAAACACACATGAATACATGAAAGGGAGAGAGAACAATGAATATATTGATATGTCAACTAAAGATGTGTTTGCAACGGCTTGAAATGCAGATACGCAGCGCGCTTTCCAATGCCTTCCATGGTATCGTCTTCTTTGTTGCCGCTGTTGTTGTTGTTGTTGACTTGATTCTCTAGTCCCCATGGTGCGGCTTCAGCGCCTTGAATGCCAATTTTGGGCTGATGGCCAGCTTGTGCGTCGTGTTTGATGTTGTAAATGCGGCCTCCAATCTCATCAACATAGGCCCCGAGCGAATTCTGTATCATTTCGAGCACGTCGAGCCATTGTTTGTCTCTCTCGTCATTCGCTTCAGTGATGACATCTCTTGCTGCCAAGGCACAATGATGGGCATAATCAAAGGGCGGAATGTCAACATGAGCCTGCCCAGTGTGTTCTCCATGTTGTAGTTGTTGTTCCCTTAGCACATTTGGTGGCAGAGTCTCTTGCACAAGATCAGTTGTTGTTGCACTTTCTAACACACATGTGGTAGTGCAGTGTGCAGTCCTTCAAAGAGAAATATAGTTGACAACATCGAGACGGAAAATACACCACATCATCATAACAGTGGTGTATCATAGGATGACGCTCACAAATGGATTGGTGAAGGGCTGTGCAGTGGAATGACAGAGCAGGAAGTAAAGGGAGCCCTCCAGAAGACGAGCAGACGCAATATTTCCATGGGTTGGAGAAATCACGAAGTAGAAGAGCGCGCACACAGTGGCTGGTTTACTTTCAGAAAGACCTGCATGGCTCTCAAAATAAAGGTAACTAACTCCCAGACTGCTTTTCAGAAGATCCAAGACTATGCCAAGGAGAAACATTTGGAGGACACTCCCCTCTTGATCATCAGTGATGCGCTAAAGCATGATCATGAGAGTGATCTGAACCATTTCTGCTTTCCCAACAGAGACGAACGCATATTGCACACAGCCAACCTGGGCCAAGTCAAGAGCATTCTAAATGACGTTCAGCATGCCGATCCAGAGGATGTCATATTTCAGCCAAGTCAAAAGTTTATAGACCACCATAGAGCCAATGCAACTTGATGATAACTACCAAGATATGCAGAGCATTAGCAAAGATATCACGTGCTATCTGGAAGCCCTTGGGCCGTCATTCGTGGGAGAGTACTACCAGGTATCCACTTCCTTCAAGATAATTAACATATCGCGTGCAATGTAAGCTTATGTGATAAGTAAAACACATAAACATAAGAACGCGGTCCGCTCAGGTGCAGCACCCAGAAATCAAAAGCCACATACATCCTGTGTGGATCTACAATTTCGATGATCAATCTGCACAACCCAACATGCGTGAATCCTTCATCGTGGCATCTTGCTCCTAGGCTCTCGTTTTTCTCGAGGCATTGCTGATCTTCACTGAAGGAGGGAGGAGGGAGGTCATATGTCAGCAACAGTTTGATGAATGGTCGCCATTCTCATCTGCTGAGACAACAAGGTGTAATTCAGGGCAACTTCTGGGAAGGGCATATCACCACCCGGCCAGCAATAGGCTTTGACATTGGCAAGGATACAATTCCTGAACCTCTCAGCAACTGTAAGCTGCACATCTTGTTTCCACTGTTTGTACACATGTTCATCCCACGTGTTCTTTCTTTCATTCTCAATCAATGCAATGAAAAGTGGCTGAGCTGAGCCCATTGGTGAAGCGATGCCCAAAGGCTGACCTTGAAAAGGTATGTGTAGATCCATTTTCCTGTACTCTTATTGTTGGATAACTCTTTGGAAAACTTGCATGACAGAGATCTCTTCCTTCGCAGCTGGGACGATTTGGACCAAAATTCTGAGGATGAAGAAGCTTGCGAAAATGAGCGTTCATGCAAAGAAGCACGTGCGCAGTAAAGAATACGAGGTGGTAGGTAGCATCAAAGATGCCTTTGCTTATGTCCTTGGCCAGTCAGTCAAGAAGATCCTCACAGGAGCGTGACAGGTTTAATGTAATGGTCTGTGCTTGGGTTATTTTTTTTTTTTTTTTCAAGCCATAGCTACAGTGCCTGATGTAAAAAAAAAATACAAATATAGAAAGACACACAGGGATGTTGGTGTGTTCAAAGTGCACAACGCGCACCCGACCATCGAGTTTGTTCCCCTTGCACACTACCGAAGCGGCAACCGCAAACACTTTTCTAAAACGACAAAAAAAGATGGCAGCCGTCTTGGGTGGAGAAAAAAAAGGATCAATGAAAGGACACAAACAATTGATGGCAAGAGGAAGCACACACGGATTATCTGGTCGTCATCTCAGTGACATGTGATCCGCCACAGACAGCGCATACTACAAAAAAACCCTGTGGCATGTGCATGGTGTGTTGCTTAAACTTTATCGTGGAAATAAAATCAAAGAGGTTCTTAAAGAGACACATTTGCTAGTGTTGCCGCAAATTGGTGCTCGCTCTCAAAAGACATAATACAGGTTGCTCTACACACATCTTATTCGACAGGAGCTCAGCACGCATACACACACAATGTCAGCTAACATCAGTAACAACCCTTCCCTTGTGTCCGTTCTGAGTGAGGCCCTTGCACAATTGAACAACAACAAGGCTGTCGGCGAGGACACTGCGTCCACATCCAAGATGCCTGCCAGGACTATGATGGCATCCACCGTGTAATCGCTGTCACCACCATCACCATTGTTCGCATCTTGTTCGTCTTCGTCTGCGCTGCTCATTTCAGTGCCACTATTTGATTCACTGTCTGACAATGAACCACAGCTGCCGCTTTCGTCACCATGACATAAATTGACATCACAAAGCAATGCTTGTGAAGACAACAACAGCAGAAGCAGCGACGACGACGATGGCAAGTCACCTCAAGTTGTGCAAAACACCTATGATCATCATCATCATTCGCCGCTGCAAGATCCCGCTGCCATTCCCACCGAGATGACACTGCCACTGCAACCAAGACAAAGCGATGTTTTCAATGTTGTCTTTGATCATGATTTATGCAATCACATCTTTTCCCTGTGTCAACAACAACAGGGGCAATCGGATCCGCAAAAGCTGATTGATAACGCGGACATGCATGGCGTTGTTGTTGCTGTGAACAATGGCGTTGTTCGGTTGTCCAAGCAATACATAGATTACCTGATCGGACACCTATTTTCTGACTCTCTGCACGTCAGTCCACCATCACCGCCAAGCAATGACCATGGTTGCCAGCACCAGTGATGCCTGGTCTAAAAAGGATTTCGATGCACTAGTCGATCGAATCAGCCAGTTGGAAGAAGCCAGAAGACAGGACAACATGAAAATTGATCAGTTGTCCAACCGTATCGAACAGCTGCAGGCACGTCAACAACAATTCGACGAGCAACCGCGCAGCAGCAGTGCCAGGAAGACGATGATCACCAACAAACCGCTTGGTGTGCGCGTCCCCCAGTTGAAGAACCATCATCATGGTGTGCAGAAGCGAGAGGACACACAGCGCAAGTGCATCAGGCCAGCGCAGCAATCCAGTGCGCCAGCAGCACCAGCTCCACCTCAAGGCAACAGCACAAGCGCCATCACAAACAATTTTGGTCAAGCCAACAACAGACGGCTGCTTTCATCAATTGCTGCACAGACACCACAGCTCTTTCCACAAGCAACAACAAATGAAGGACGAGAATCGACAATGGCCATGCCTGCCGTTGTGCAAGGCAACCGCCCCACCAGCGCCACCACGCTCAATGGCCAAGTGAGTCGCACTGTTCTACAACAACTGCAACCACAAACCTCAGAATGTGTCTCGCCTTCAACAAGCATCTTGAGCCCAAAAGGCGCCAATGGACAGAAATGCTTTCAATGGGGTGCATCTACAGCAACACCACCCACGAAAACAAGTGTTCATCAAGCGGCTTCAACAGCAACAAATGCAAAACCTATCTTGTAGCCTTGGGTGTCACCCAGCATCCATCCAGCAACAACAACAAACACAGAATCCATTTCAAAGAATGGTGCGCCGTTCATCATCCTCTGCACAACCAAACAATGGTGAACATGAAGCACCACATCTTGACAGACTGACAAACCAGAGACCGCAGCGCAACGAACCACCAGCGCGTGGCAGCCAGGGTCCTCTTGAAGGAGGTTTCAACAACAAGAGGGAAATCAACAATTTCAACACATCATTGGCCAGTATGGAATGAGAGTTGCCAGCGATGTGCTTAAATCGCTTGGTGTGTCTTCGAGTGCTCAGCGTGATTTGATACTTGAGAGAGCTGATTTGATATTTGAGAGAGCTGTTGAGCAAGCACCAGCAAAGTGCACAAGAGAAAAAAGGCAGACCCTTTGAGATCGCCATGTCGATGCGACAACAACAGCAACAACAGCATTCATAAGGAACACTTTTCTTGCTGGACCCATTAACAACAACAACAGCAGCAGCCTGGTCTACATTGGTGAACCCCAACATACAACTGAGAGCAATTGCCTGCACCCACTTGGAGAAGAGAGAGGTCAACAGAGTGGCAACAACATCACCATCGCAAGCGCCACCAGACTTGAACAGTCTTTGACCACAAGAAACAACCGTTCCACAGCTGCCCAGCGCAGTTTCGCTGACCCGAGGCAACACTTTTATGACGCCCATGTGGGCACATGGCGCCCCATTCTATCGCCCATTCTGTCCCATTTTGTTCCTTTGTATGGTTTTTGTGATTTTGACTTGATGGACAGCATGTAAATGCGCGTGTGCATACATATGTGTGTGAGCACATTTTGCACTTTTTCGACAGCAATAAACGGTCTGAGAATATATTCTTTCACTCTTCACTTGGGAAATAGTCCTGCCTCAGGTTGTCAAATTCAAGGGCCGAAAAGAGTGAGCCTTGGTTTTCAAAGTGCTCGATCACGATGGCCCCATCATCCAAGATGGCATTCACCGCCTGTAAAAACATCACATTTTATGACAGCTGTTGTCCGCGAAGCAGAAATGCAGAGATAAGCTGGGTGGGCACTGTCAAGAATGCGATACTGGCCGCGTTGGCTGCTGTGAGCTCGAGCAACCACCTCAGGTAGGTCGTGTATTCCTCGGTTGTGAGGATAGCGCTGAAAAGGTTGTGCAATCGCGCCTTGAGCACGTCCTTTTCGTGTTTGCCTTTGATCACATCAGCAGTGGAAGCATATTCCAGGTTCCAAAACCGCTCTCCCGGCAGATTGTTTGTCGCCTCTCGAATTTGGAGGGGAAGGCCGAGGTAGAGCTGGTAGTCCTCTTTGGAATAGATGTGAACAGGCTTGTCCATCATCATGGTCGATAGCGGGATGTTCTCTGCACTCTTGGCCACCTGCCTTACCATTAGGCGAAGTGTGCCATCAGAGACCAACAGCTCGAGCAACTTGCTCAGATCCAATTTCATGTTCATCGCATTCCACAACAGGGCATACTTGGTCTCTGCGTTCTGTCTGTCGTATGCATATTCCTTTAGCCCCTTACCAAGCAAAAGACTGTGGGCAATGTCATCCCCTGCGGCAAAGGCCTCCAGTGCACAGTAGACGGCGAAGCCGTTTTTGGCGGATGATGGTGTGCAGGCGATGAAAGCTATCGTGTTTATCCCTTCGTGAAAAGATGAACTATTTTTGATTTTTGATTGGATTTTTGATTTGTGATCCACAGAAACGGAGAAGGCGGCCAGTGGTTGACGCTCTCTTCCTCTTGTTGACCTCTTTGTTCAACTCCTTCGCTGCGGTGAATAGATCCGAGAGATTTGACAGCGAGCGGAAATGTTCCGTCATCCACATCTGACGCGACTTCTCCGTCCAACCCAACCTCCACAATGACCAGACGCGCACCAAGAAGGGAAGGTACAAATCGGGTATCCTGTGCAAGTGCGGCATGATCATCACACTGTCACCCACTTCCAACGCATGGTCTATCGACAAGGAATACAACGACGATGACATCTTTGTTCTTGTGTATATTCAATGTATAGTATCACAATTGTAATCTGGATGTGAGTGATGAACAATGAATGTGTATCTCTCTTTATTGTGTGTATGTGGGTTGCCTTTGAGATCGCGTGCTATAATATCAAATGGGAAGAAAGGTCTTTGTTAGTAATGTGTGAAAGTAGTATCTTGCCATTCTATCTGTCG
>MRZZ01004188.1:0-10243 GCA_002025285.1 Acanthamoeba comandoni | reverse complement strand
CAGGCTTTAAATCTCTGTGGATGATCGGAGGATTTTGCGAATGCAAAAACTGAATGCCCTCTGCGATCTTTAATCCAATGTGGAGAAGCTCCGAAAGTGCGAAGTATTTACCTAAGGAAATGGTTTAGAAAAAGAACTCGCCCAGCGTTGTACACAACAGCAAGATATAAGCAAGGCAAAACCATTTACCTTTTCTTCTTCTTATAATTTGTGCTAGAGAGAAGGGATAGAATTCCATGAACAGGCGAATTTTGGTGATAGTAACATCATGGCCCAGGTATTTGACAATAGATGGGTGGGACAGTCGCTCTATCATTGTGATCTCCCCCAAAAATGAGTCTATAGTCTTCTTGTTCTCGTTTTGCATATCCAAAATTTTTACAGCGCACGTGAATCCTTGTGTTCGAGAAAGAGCAAAGGTGAGTAAGGTCATATAGCAAAATCGCGTCTTTAGTAATGTTACAGACAGCTTACCGTTGGCAGTAGCTCTGTAGACGGTGGCTCCACTTCCACCGCTGCCAAGCTTTTCAAATAGTACAACTTCGAGATCAGGACTCGAAAAATTAATACCTAGATATATACATAAATAAATATTAGTGCTTCTTGTTCGTACTGTATTGACTTGAGAAATACAAAACCTGCACCTCCAGTAATACCCTTGTTGACAGTTTCTGGTTTTTTTGCTTTTTTATTACTGTGGCACCAAACGATATTAGTTCTCATTATCCCAACCACTTCACCATATATATATGTGTCTTAAGAATACCTTGTTCTAGAGGGACCATCAGATGAAGTTGCAACACCAGCTGTTTATTGCAAAACAGTATTAGAGTTGTTCAATAAGTAAAAAAGGAGAAGGAAATGTGAAGACTTACTAATTTTTTTCCTCATGTGATCAAGCTTTTTCGAAGCATAGCGGGAACTAACGCGCGACGTAGTTTCATCGTCATCTGCGTTAAGACCTGTCACAGGAGGGTCAAACATAGCTGAACGTATACCTGCCAGAACGAAGCACTGAACAGCGTCACGGCCTGGTTTTTATAATAAAGATTAGTTCTCTATTAACTCTTTGCATATGACAGTCAACAATCCACGTACCTCTTTCATATGTCGCTGTAAGAGTAAACACACAAAGAATGTCCCTTGTGGGCAACGAGTCAACAGATATTTGTATTTCCCCAGATTTACCCTGCAAAAATATTTGTTTACAATTAAAACACAACCTTGACAAAGGGCAACTGTAGGTCCTTACAGGTTTGATTTTGCATTCTTCGGGAGTAAACTTGAGTGTATAGCCCTCTGGCAGTCCAGCCTGATGAGATAAGACGAAGACAAACAATTGACTTCTTTGTTAACATAAGAGAATGGAAAAGAGAGACAGAGTATGATAAAACTAATTACCAGTGCCACAGAACACGTTACGCTGATTTTCTTGCTTGTTGGGTTATTAACAGATATCACGTCACTTGACATGCTTTTATCCATTTCTACGAATACCTTATTTAGCTGTTTTGTTTTAAAAGAGTGGATGCGCGAGCACACGCCTACTGGTCAGAATAAGAACAAAGAGCTTCGTTAAAAATAGGAAAAAAGACTTACAGCTATACTTGGTACTTCATCAGCACGTCCTGTGATACAATTAAGGCAAAGATGTCAGCATTGGATTGAGATAGGATTCACTTTATAAATACGTTTAGGCTACCTTTGCAGGCAATTTTGAGGGCACGATACTGCAACTTGCTGCTGAAAAAGGGTGGTAATGTATACATGTAGCCCCTAATTTCATCTTGGTCATACTGTTTGAAGCCACAAGCCCTGTGTGCACGAGTTTTAATCACATGTAGTGAAGACTTTTTTGTAGAGATTCAGTGGATCAAACCTTATAAAGGTATCCAAGGCCTGAGTGAGCATTAAATCTTCATATAGAAGCATGTGTGTGTCTCCACAAGAAACCCTGGATGCATAAATATTCTTTTCTAATACTTCGCTTAATAGTCTAAATTCTGATTGATGTATCGCAAGCCCTTCTCCCATTAGCTTTCCACATACAAAGACCAGACCTGTGTTGGTGTGCATGTCAGGCAGGATCAGGGTAATGAAACCGACGTGAATGGAAAGAGACCTTCAGTAGAAATGAATGCTGTATTTGTAGGGCCACACGAGACTTCGACTGCAGCGGTATTGCCTTTAAGACTTACTTTGGTTGGGCATTCAGTTCGCTTTGTAGATTTCCTCCCTATTGTTTTAATCAACAGGCTCAATAATTGTACGAACTTGCAACACCCTATCCTTTGACTTACCAAGCTGTCCATATTCATTTGAACCCCATGTATATAAGTTGCCTGAAGCAGCGACGCACGCAGTATGCATATTACCACAACCAACTGATATAGCATATTCTCCTTTCCGTGGAGACATGCCCATTATGCTCTAAAAGTGGTAATCAGCATCTTACTTCTCTCTTCTTGAAGAGAAGAAAACGTACCCCATCTTCAGATATGGAAGCAACTTCGGTAAGAGCAGAGTTTTCCTTCGTGCTTCTCGTAAAAAGAGTAACTGGAGTTGGCTCAAAGACTCGGCGCAAGTGCGTGTTATCTATACCTAATTGCTTGTCTTCGTTATATCCCCAAGTGAACAGTTCTCCCCTTTCTTTGGAAATATATGAATCAATATGTGTTGTGAACTTGTTTCAGATTGGAGCCACCAAAAGAATACCGCTAATAGCTGCTGAGTGGTGTGCTCCACAAGCAATGCGCACTATCTTGGCTGCAGAAGGGAAAGACTTGATCATGAAAGGCCTCATTCTGTCTCCTTGATGCCCTAGCTGACCTTCATCATTCAAGCCCCAGGTCCAGACATTCCCGTTACCTGCAATACATGAATGTTACTGCTAAAAATCATACTAAACTGTTCGTGAAAATTCTTACTTGCGAGACACATCGAGTGTGCACCACCACAAGCTACATCTACGAGCTCTCCAGATATTCCATCTACCATGCTTGGGCCACAGAAGAATTTTGTGGCAGAACCTTTAACACCAACAAACAAATGTTAATAATAATATAATAAAAGAAAGAGGGAAGGCTATTGTGTTACCAAGGCCAAGTTGCCCAGAAACTTCCCACGTATTCTGCCTGTTGGTCATCTTTTGGCGGTTTTCTTCTCCCTTAACACCATAAAGGGACGTATTGATATTATAACCCCATGTTACTATCTGCTTGTCATCTATTTAAATAATGGAGTTAGCCTGAAAAAAGGTCGTTCAAGAATACCGCAAGTGAAGCATACTAGTGATAGCAGCAGAATGAAGGGGTCCAGAAGCGACACGCCGGATTCGACCGCTGAAGCTGATGGTGTCAAAGTTCTTTTGCCCTGGCTGCTTGCCTCCAGGTAAGGCATTTCGCCCCAAGACTACATCATTAAGTTGGGAGGCACCCATCATGTAGACCAGTCCGTCTATTATTGAAAATAAAGTCAGAAAAGAACAACAAAGGGGCCATTTTCGTGCGGAACGTCATACCTGATACAAGGGCGATAGAATTGTGCCCAGCTGCCATATTTGTGCAAACACGACCACTATCCACAGAAAAAAGCTTCTCTAAGCCACGTGTATCATTTTTATCGTAGGAATTCTGTATGTATGTGTATCAATTGATTTAGCTAGATGCATGGACATTACTGAATGCACCAAAAAACATACCCCAAGGATCTGCTGAAGGAAAGCTTCCTTTTTCGACGAGCTAATCCGTCCCTGGGAATTGAGAAAAGCGTAAGTTATGTGTTAAAATTGAATTGTTGTCAAAAGAAAGAGCTGTGCAAACCTGATCTTCTCCAAGAGCGTTGAGATGCTTAGTTATTACTTCAGCATGGTTTGCACAAAACTTGCCCATGAGATAGGCTCTCCCTCCTATCGCCCTGTCGTCGTCATCGGAAGGCAAGAATCTGATCTTGCGGTAAAGCCAGTAAAGGGATCCTAGCCGTGCAGGTTATTATGTTAACAATTAACAGTTTGTGAAGCTGTTTAGTGTCACTTTGTTACGTTACCTCCAGCCATAAAGTGATCTTTTGTGCTTGGCCATGGTGAACTAGTGCCTAGGCCTGTAATCCCTGTGTTGCTGCTGCCTCCTGTGGTGGTGCAGGTTCTGTCGCGCATTGATGTTGACCCAGTGGAGACACTGTGGCACATCACATTGAAAGTGAAAGACCACATTAGTAAATATAATTGTCTCGTAGCAGTTAAAAATTGAGGAAGCATTACAGGCTCATATCTGAGTCCATTGATGTCGTTGTAGGTGGTGATTTGTCACGTTCTAACGCTGATGAAAGAGTTAACGTCAATAAGCATAATTTGAAAAAGAGCAAGGCAATAGAATAGCAACAGTTGCACTCATGAGGAATGGTTACTTTTTGGCGTTATTGAAACTTGGTCAGAGGAGGCAGCTTGTTGATTTCCATAAACATAGAGCACGTCCCCGCTCTCTATCAATTCTAAGGAGTCGATTTCGCCTCCACCCTGATCTGGTGGCAAACAGACCTTTCTCAGCTCACCCCCTTTTATAGTAAAACATTCAATTAGCTTGGTCTTGTCCACTTAAGCAGTAGTAAATGCCTGCTCTTTAAAGTCGTGTTGTTTGTGCTCTCCATACCATCGCCCATCATTTCTATGCACATGGCAGTGAAGGCAGACCAACTGTCAGGGCAGCGGGCAAGCTTTCTCTTAAGCTCATTGCCATTAGCGCCACACAACACCAGCGTAATCCTTCGAGCTGGAAGAGAGGATGCACTACTAGCAATACTGTGTTGTTTGAGGGGAAAGGGGAGAACAACTTGTCATGAAAACTAACCTCTCCTTGTGGTTTGCTACTGTTTTTATAACATGAGTAGCGTAATTTCTTACCTTGGCTTCTTCTCCTTCTTGCCCTTTTTTGTTTTCTTGGTCTTTTTTTCCTCTCCTTCTTTCACTTTCTTCTTTTTCTTTTTCTTCTTCTCTTCAAGGCCACCACTGCGCCTTAGAGATTCCTTTTCCGAATCCTTTTCTCTGTTGTTTACTTCCATTTCCAGCGCAACAAGTCTGTGGCCAGAAAGGCACGGTCCCCCACGAGTTGGTTCTATATTTTCTTTCCTTCAAGGTGACCCCCAAGAGCACAGTTCAATCTATATTCTGATTATGAATGATGAATGAAAACAGACTGGGAAACCGCAGCGCTGAGGTGGGGCGCTGTTTTCAAAGAGGATCCTCTTTTGCAGAGAAAAGAAGTATGTGATCGTTGAGAGTTTGTTTCTTTTTAAAAAAGGAGGAGAGCGACACGACCACCCCTACCACAGAAGAAAACCGTTGGATGTGTGCCGCCTGCTCAGGCTTCGAAAGGGACAAAAAGAGTTCTGACCGAAAAGGGCGGCCGCCCCCGAGTTAAAACCCTGTGGAGAGGACAACCAAACTGGGGACCATGTTCTGTTGAAGATGAACTTGAAGTTCTCTTGTGCAGGAAGTTTTCTCACCAGGCATTCCTTTGACGACAGACCATTGGTCGCGAATTGGCAATCCCAATATTCCCACGCCAGAGTGGCGCCTGTTGCCTTCTTTGGGTTTGCGTTAGTTTAAAACTGAACAAGATGTGTTCTGCGGGGAGCGTGTGCTACATCCGATGTGTGTGGGGAAGATACACTTCCCTGC
Organism: Acanthamoeba comandoni; assembly: GCA_002025285.1. Lineage (NCBI taxonomy): Eukaryota > Discosea > Longamoebia > Acanthamoebidae > Acanthamoeba > Acanthamoeba comandoni. The sequence goes on along the minus strand of MRZZ01004188.1, from coordinate 4,569 downwards.
TCCCCAAATGCAACGTTATGTTCAAGATTCACTCCCTCCTTCATTTTGGAAGAGCTTGTTTTTTTAGAGGTCAAAAAGATCTTGTCTTCGTCTTGCCAGAAAAGTCTGTTAAAATCTAGAAGATTGAAAAAATAAGAAATTTCCTGGTACCAAAACCACGAAAAATCATGCAATTTTGATTAATGGTACTCCTTTTCTTGAATTAAAATCATACGCCTAACCACCAATAAAATTTCATTATTTTTGAATCCTAGGGGAAGGGCAGCAGAAAGCACTGCCCCTCAAAAAATAACGAATAATTATTTATTTATTTATTTTTATATATTACAAACCTTGTTGAACATGAATCATGAGGAAGATGAATCCAGTTCATTTTTGGACCTAATGAGGCTTCTTGTGACGACGATTTATTGTTTTTTGCTCGTCATTGTGCCAATTTGTCTCGGTAAAGAACCGCCAGAAAGCATTTGGTGCACTTAAGAGACTTTGATTAATCTTCACAATCCTTTCAGGCTGGGTCTTGATATATAAACGGTGGTTGCACAAATGGGGCTTTGTGCGAGAAATTTTGTGGGGGAAGGAGGCATTCGATCGAAGAAAAGAGCCCTCACAAGTACGGCATAAGAAAAAAGCAACCAGGCAAAAGACCCTCCCCACCTCCCCCAAGCCTGAAGTGCTTTTAAGAGAGACTAAATCAGAAAAAAAAGGATTGATTGGAACAAATCATCACCGGTGATTGTACAGTTTACACCACATGGGCACTTGTATGTGTTATTAAAGAAAGAAGGGGGAGGATTTTCCCAACCTTACGAATTTATAAAGCTGTGCCAAGTATAACTGGGGGGGGGGGGCACACAGCAATGTAGATTCAATGCTGCATTGATTTCATTCATTCATTCATTTTTTGGGAAGGAAATGTGCCTTGCGCGAACTATTCGTCGTTCCATGACCATCAAGGCGGACCGACAAACGAAAACGCAAGGGGCTAACCCAAGAGGCAACTATAGACCCAACGCCCAACACTAAGGAATGAATGAGGCGCAGACGCCGTCAATAAGGACAAGAGATGGCGCGAAAATGTGGTCACGATAGCAAATTTGATTTTGGGCTGCTTACACCATTTATAGCCGTCTGGCTTTGATAAACTATTTTGGGAGAAACCAACACACACACACAGGAAAAAGTGGGCCATGTCTTCTACATCGAGTTGTAGGTGGTTTATGATGTATCATATGGAAGTTCCATTTGTTGTTGTTTGTTGGGTGCGGTTCAAACAGAAGTACAACTGAGGAAGAAGAAGAAGAAAGGAAGGTCATTGTTACAAATGATCCATTTTTTTTTGGCTTTGCAGCTTTTTTCTTCTCATGATGTGGGCTTCCTCTTGAACAGCTTTCTTGCGCCAGCGATGAGCTTGTCTGCGTGAGGTCCAATGTAGCGTGCTACTCGAGGAGTTATCAGAATGCAGAGAGCCCATCTGAGAGGGACGAGACCCAAGACATCCATGCCCTGTGGCGATGACAGTTCATTGATGAACAAAATGRAAGAGAGAGAGAGAGAGAACGAAAGACAATGTGAAGAGATTGAAGCATGGACTTTTTTTTTCTTACTTTGACAAGTGCAACTGTCATGGCAAAGGTGACGATCTTGTCGTGTACAGAAAAGCCTTTCGAACGCAGATCGTCTTCAGTCCATCCTGCAGAAGAGAGAGAGAGAGAGCACAACGTAAACAAAGAAGTGTTCAAATCTCTGTCTTGAGAAAAAGGATGATTTTTGTGTGGTGGTGGTACTACTTGCCTAGTAAGTTCACCAGTTTTTCTACATCTACAAAACCTGTGCTGAGCATCGTGTACGTGATGAGGTACGAAGAGATTCCCAGCAGCTCATGAACAACAATGAAGGTGCTGCCATAGAGAAGCACCAGTTCTGTCTTCCTCTGCTTTAATCGCTCATAGCCGCCCTTCAGTTGATTGCCCACCCTGCCAAACCAACCTCTGTGCTCAGATAAAGGCTCTTTGCTTCCGTGATTTGAGGCAGCACTGCACATGCTCCTCCTTCTCAGGTTAACCTTTGACAACAAACATTCGTGCTTTGTGACCACACCCCTCCATTTAAATGGAGAAGAGAGATTTGGTGTGAAATTGAACCGTGGCAGGGGGCTGGCAGCAACTGTTGATATGGGACAAGCATTCCCTTTCAAAAGGAGAGTGCGCTGGTGAGAATCACAAATCCGCAACCAAAAGCGTGATTGAACACGAGATGAGCCTCTTGGTAAGAAAGATGCAGAAACAATGCCTCGCAGCATCTTTGCTGCAATATTAACAAAACAAAAAAACAAAAAAAAATGCACAAAGGCCATTTAATAAATAACACTTCACCAAAGTCAAAGAACGTCTTGAAGTGGAAACAAGCGGTTGTTTGGCTCCCTTCTTTCTTCTTCTTCTTGTTCAAACTGTAATATGAAGCTGTGCAAGCCTTGAAAGGACAACTCGCCATGGTAGGTGACGCACTTCTGCTTTGCTCCTTTGGGGAAGAACACAAGGAGAGGCATGGGAAGCGGTTCGCCGCCGGCCTCGTCGTTCAATCTCTGGACAAGGTGTAGCGGCATGTCGTTCTGGCGCAGGTCCATCAGCGCTATGGACACATTCATACTAACATGATCTTGTTCTAAAGTAGATGCCAGCCTTTTCATGATGGGGATCAAAAACTTGCACACTGCACAGTCTGTGTAAATAAAAAACGATAACAACATAACAAAGATATATATATGTTAATAAAAATAATTAACTTATAAACTAACTTCTTTGTAAAAAATGTGTTAGGAGGCGGTTCATAAACAACAGCAACAACAACGTACAAGGTTTGTAGAATTGAACTAATACGTGGTTGTCTGCTTTCATGACCACATCTTCAAATGTGTCCAGCACAACATCAACAATGCGAGAGTGCAAGCTTAAGTAATCGTAATGAGGAGAGATTTGTTTTTTTTTTTTTTTTTAAAAAATGTGTCAAACAAACACACAAACATGGCTAACATATGGTAAAGAGAAGGGTACCCTGTGTTCACAGTGTGAGGGGGCAGATGGGTAGGAACAGGCGCAGATCGTTGCAGAGGGGACAAAGTCCCAGACACATATTTATCACAAAAGATTGCTAAGCTTTCAATACCGTCTTCCAACTCTTCTGGATAGATATAAATCCTTTTCTAAGATCACAAAGGAATGATTTGGCACAAGTGAAAGATACATACAAATAAGTTAATTCAGATTAAATCTCTAAACTAGTATGAACAAAACACTTGGTACCTGAGAGGCTTCAACGATGGCAAAGGAAGGAACTTTGCCTTTCAATCCCAGGCGCACATTAAAAGCCTGGAATATGTAACTAAGAACATGGTGAGACAATTAGCTCCAATATATAAAATTGTCATACACACACATTTGGCAAAACTCAAATGGGTGGGCTTTATAAACATACTTGTCCATAACGATGAAGTTCAGGTGCGTTGCGTATTGGATGGCATGTGCTCTGTATATGGGCATCAGGTTTCGCTTCATCTCAAAATTGGTTGAGTCTAAAAACATTATCATCATAGGCTTGATTGCCGATAATTCTGCAAAATTTTGAGATATGGCCACTTTCTGTTCATGAAAATGAAATAATGTCAACATTAATATTATAAATGGCACAGTGTTGTGTGAGAGAGAAGAGAAGAAAGGTACAGATACGTACAATGATCTTCTGATTATTGTTCTGTGCCCACGAAGAAAATTGGGCCACAAGAGTAGTGCGTGTTTCACCCGTCAGTGTGCTTGAATATGATCCCTTATCAAAATCAGAGTTTCCAAAATAAAACAAAGAACTGTTACCCATGTGCCTGAGTGCAATGACAACGCTTGCATTATGTATTTCGGCAGTCTGTAGGAAAGGCAGAATTTGAGCTGCGCTGCCAAAAATGTCTGTTTTAAAGCTGTCCATTTCTGCTTGCTGATGCAAGGGTCCAATGCTGTCGGCATTTGTGCCAGCGGCAAGTCGTTGAACGAATTCATAAGGAGATGCATTAAAAACAGAAGCAAAGTACATGTCGTGCCGAAACGTTCTGGCCACTTCTCCGAATACAGAGTATTCTACAAGCCAAGTAAAGAGACAGACCCACACAATAATAATATTAGTACTCACAGACAAAGGCCCTTATCTGCCTGATCTGCAGAGGAATACCTTCAGATTCTGATCGGCCTGGGAAAAAGCCTATATATATAACTTCTTGTATAGGTAGATGTTTAAATAGCCATTCTTCTAAAGGCGTTAGCTCTTCAAAATGAGTCCACGGTACTAGCTCTCTGCACAAACACAGTGGGAGAAGTATAAGTGCCCATTCAGCTCTTACTAATGATTTTGCTGTTTAGCACATGAATAACTTTGGATTGCTTACGCAGTAAGAATCTTGTCAAGCCAATGGTGGTGGTGGAACCCAGTATATGCCGTATTTTGTACTGCTGTTGAACCATTCGCATATTGAATATCTTCTTTCCTTGTGTGGTGGTAGTGTGTGTGTGATGAGTGTGATGAGTG
>MRZZ01004069.1:0-10395 GCA_002025285.1 Acanthamoeba comandoni | reverse complement strand
CCACCTTTCCCTCGCAAGCCGGAATGCTGGAATGTTGCAAGCGCACAAAAAAATGACTGCATTCCAATCGTTCCCGCCAGAAAGAGTTATATATATTATTTCCTGGAACTATTTTCTTCGAAGCTCGCAATGCTTATGGAAACGATCTCTCTCTCTCTCTCTTCTGTACTTAATCTTTCAGGCGAAATAGAACAAAAGAAGAGGGATGGATCAATGGCACAAGAAAAGGTGGTACAGAAATTGGACTTGCTGGAGAAGAGAAAGACAGAGCTCGAAATCAGAAACTTGGGATTAGCAAAGCGGCTCGCTGCCGCAGAGAAGAGAAATATGGGGCTGGAGAAGAAGATCGGCGAACTGGAAAGGGAGGTCCAAGAGCGAGTCCTCATGGCCATCGAATACCAGGAGGCCTACGGCACAGACCCACAATTCACAAACAGACTGGTGGCCGTCGAGAGGAGACTCGTGATACTCGAACAAGAACAACAACAACGACAACAACAACAACAAACGACGAGAGGCCGCGGAATGGATAACAACAACAACTGGTGTCGACAGACAGCCCAAACACAAACCAATCCAATCAAAAAACAAAACAAAACGAAAACGAAAAAAAGAGAGAGAGCCAAACAAACAAAATCAGGCAGCTGATGAGGCCGAGAAGGAGCCTCAAATGGGAGCAAAATCCCAATTTTCGGTGCAATCTGATTGATCCTCTCTCTGTAAGCAAGGGGGCGCTGTTGCAAATTGGCGATTTTTTTTATTTTTTCTCGGTAAAATATCAAGAAAGGGGGACTGACTGACTGTTACTGTGTTTTGTTGAAGTTGCTGAGCTGCAACAGAGAACTCTGTTTGCTTTTCAGACCTTCATTGCCTCCAACTGCTTCAGTTCTGCCAACACACATGCAGTGAGAGAGTGAGAGAGAGTTAACAGAAGACAAAAGTTAACGAACACAGCTGGTCAGGGTGAGGAGAGCTCTCTCTTACTGTCGATGGGAGCTTCGCCTCGGCTTCTTGACTCGTTCAGCTCTCTGTGTATTTCAGGAGATATGGCGTAGTGCTGCTGGTGCTTGATCAGGTGCTTCAGCTGCGACTTCTGGTTGGGCGTCATGTCTTCTTTATAGCTGCATTGAGATGACAAAAGTGAGTTTGTTTCCAATACTTTGATAACTAAAATAATAATAAAGGAAATAGACTGTCATGTGGGCCGTAGAGGGTTTGGGGTACCGTTGAACAAAGACGAGGAGAGCCTGGTGCCACAAAACTGGAAGCTGTTTCTCTTCTTTTTCAAAACGCACAAAATGTTCCACCAAAGAATCAATCACCCTTTTGATGGATAATTGAGCATGCAGAGAGAGCAGAAAAGAGAGAGAAGAGTAAGAGGCTGAAACAACACGCAAGAAGTGTTCAATTCTCTGGATCAAGGCAACAATCCTCACTGCAGCGAAGAGTTGGCTGTGCCAATATGGGTGGAAAGAGGGAGTGTTTGTGTTTGTTTGTCTGTTTACCTGTAGGGAAGGGAATACTTTTTATCCAACAGGACGCGGATGAAAATGCTGTTCGCACCAGAGTAATCCATCTCAGCGATCTTGAGCAGTGCAACAGCTGACTGCAAAGGTGGAATCGTAACCTTAACGATAACACTGCCTATGATTGTGGCCTCTCGAAGGGTACACGTCCGCGACTGCGAGAGAAACAAAAGAGAGAAATGAGACAAAGACCGTTTCAACCGTATGCTAAAGAAATAAAGGAGAAGAGGAAGTGGCAACCTCGCACAGCGGCAATATGAGACCTTTGTAAAAAGCAGCCGGCTTGAATATACTCTTTTTGATGGCCATATATAGATGATAGTTGAGTTTCTTGTTGGATTCAATGTCGTTTCTTATATGGGGCAGCAATATGATATTGTAAAATCGCTGTGCCATTTTCTGGTTTAGGTTTGAAGCGAAGATACGTGTGGCTGCCCGCACTGCTGCAGGGCTCCAGCTGTCAGGTTCAGTCAGCCAAAGAATCTCTTCCCAATTTTCTAAAGAGGGAATCATCTTGAAGGCTTTGGGTAGCTTCCCTGACTTGTACTTTTTGAGTAGCTTGCCCACCCTATTTTTTAATGAATTCAAAATCAGATACTCTACATCAGTTCTATGTGAAGGGCTGTTGAAGCATTAATAGGCTTACCCTTTATATACTTTGACAACTTTGGGATCCATTCTTGCCAGGACAGGGCCTAATAACAGAGGAATAAGGAATGTGTTAATGAAGAGGACTCCTCTTCATGTACATGAATACGTATAGATTATTAGAATATTAGAAGGCAGAGGTTTACCCTCGCCAGCCATTTCCATTTCTTTCTCTCTGATTTTTTCCATAATGATGTCAGCCAAAGTTCTCCTTGGTTGCTCTGGGCCCATCCACAGCTACATGTAAGTTCCATTTGCATACATATCAGTACATTACGGTCTCAATAATGGGAGTACACTGGCAGAGAACAGTGAGAGAAGAGATACTTGAAGGGCTTGTTGATCCTCAGCACTCAATTCAATGTCTTCCACCTCATAGTCTCCATCCTCATCAAAATTTTCCTCATCGTCTGACATATCCTGAGCTTTAGAACTTCTCACCTCTGTTTGGAGCAATTCTTGCCTCCTGCACATTGGGAGACGAGTGGAGCAGCAGTTTCACAGTAAGCATAGAATAATAAGGATCCAAAACAGATAGAGAAAAAGGAATTAACGGAGAGGAGAGAGAAGATCATATGATCAGGGGCGGTCACCTTTCTTCTGCCTCTTCCAATTGCTGCTCTCTGGCAAGATCGAGGGCTTTCTTGCTCAGACTATCTGATACAAATGACTTGTGGAGAGGCAATGTGGATGAGCTGCAGGAATTTAACTCCCCCCATGGAAATGTTTTTACCTCTCTTTTTTGGGTATTCTTTCTGCCAGCCTTTTGGCGAACATTCTTCCTTGGCTGCACATATTTCTGCGCATCTTCATGTTTGGCGATTTGGGTGCCTAGGGGCTCATGGCGAAGAGAGCCTTTGGACTTTTTTTCCTTGGGCATGTTGGCTTGGGAATTTGCGCAGAACAGAAGAGATGCTGAGAGATGATGAGATTGGAGGGCCGCCCAACAACACAACAAACCAAAAACGCCGTTCCTCACCCGACCGTGGAAAAAGGCACGAAACCAGAATAATCCAGACAATTCTATAAACATCCAGAAAACTCTAGACCATCAAGGTTTCAGGGATGTTGTTCCAGAGTTGGTGACTACTTTGCAGTGTTGAGCATTTCCTAACAATCTCTCTGCCAGAAACTCTTCTTCAAAAGGCCTCATTCCATGGTAGAATATGGTCTCAATATTGCAGCTTTTTATATGTCAGGCTTGCACCCAAAGGCTGAGGGGCTGTTGCAGGCGCCAGTGACTCTATTCACTGATCACTATGAGCCAGATGAGTCGGCCTACTGCCCACCAGTGCTCAGCCACCCTCTGTGGAAGTTTGGAATTCTATGACCCACACATGTGACACCATATGTGCTGCACAGGCAGGACGGGCCAGACACGCAATGGGTTGCGCAGGTGAGGAAGAGGAGGAGCGAATGTGCTTTCACAGATACGCGACCAGGAATGTCGCTGCTGGTCAGCAAGAAGGTGTCTTGACTGTCAGGTGGCCACAAAAATGATCGCAAAGCTGTGCCGGCGATTGTGGTGAGAGATATAAACCGTTGCCACCATTTCAGAGAGGACGGCAGCTGTTCTCAATTACGGGCGAATACCATTTTTTTTTTCTCGTCAAATATCATGTCTCCAAGTGAGTATGCGGCCTCCACAGGGGACACATCTTTGGTCTTTGAGTTGTGTGTAAGTAAACGTTTGGTTCCAATATGTTGTTCAGGATGTTAGTCTTTGTTCTCTTTCTCTAACTTATCGGAAGCCTTTTTTGCTGCTTTCTTCTTGTCTCCGGCTGCCTCTTGCTGCTTCTTCTCCAACGACTGCTTCACCTGTTGATCTATCACAAACCTCAAGATATTGTTTTCCTCCGTAATTATCTCATCTTCTCCTAACTACAACAAAGTAAAAGTTAGCAATATCTCTCGTCTTCTTTCTGCTCTCTGCTCTCTCTCTSTGCTCTCTGAGTGTACCCGTTGGCCTGATATGCCTTCAGAGTAGGCCAGATATTGCTCAAGCTGACGATCAACCATGTGGGCAAGCTCTCGAATCGTAGTATTGGGAGGTACTAAGATACAGTCTCTAAAAACTCCACCAGTTCTATTGATTCATAATAATCGAGGCTGGTGAGGAACGAGATACAAAAGCAGTGGAGGCATGCGGGAGTACCTGTCACATGTGAATTTGTGGATATTGCGTACAGGGTAGACAGGATGAAATCCTTTAACACTAACAGCCTTTTTGATTGCCTCTTGTATGCCAGTAGAACCATATCTAAATAACACCATATCTCGTATCTTTTCAAGCCTATGAACGTCAACATAAATTAATATTAAAATAGAACACATCGTAGGTAAACGAGTGCGAAGGCCCATATCTTACGTTTTTTGAGCCTTAGGTTCTAAGGGCTTGAGCAATTCAGCACCACTGGGCCAATCTTCGCGATCCATAGTCTCTAAATCACTCTGCATCACAAAATCAGAGGCAGCCTGTGATATAAACCAACAGAGATGAGCCAAAATGAAATTTTTGCTTATAGGCTGCTTCCTTACATCTTCATATAATATCATGTTTGTTTTGCGCAGTTTCTTCAAAAAGCATTCGGCTAGGGCACTTGCCAGAATTATGTGAGCCTGTACACTATCACGTAAGAAATACCAAGAAACAAATCCTTTTTGTGGTTGAAATACAAACCTCTCCATACTTTTCACATATACGGAGGACGTTGGCATCTGCATTTGGAGTGTCTACTTTGTTAAGGACATAAATTGTGGGGAAACGCACTTTCATAAACATAGCCACCACCTCGTGAACCCTCTTATCGTCCCTGAGTCAAAGGCATTGATCAAAATTATGCAATTAATCCACCGTGATGTTCAAATATTAAATGTTAAGAAGAAGGAGATACCATTTTTCCATTTCTGCAGGCTCCTTAATATCTAATTTATCCAGTACTTCTTGAACTTGTTCAGGCCGTGTACCGTATCCTGATAGCTGAGCCTGTAGTGTGGCAGCCGCTGAGCTCTCTGAATGAAAAGTAGAATAGTAGGCATATTAAAAGGTGAAAAGCATCTTTGGAAGAAAGGAAGCGGATATACTTGTTGCGACGTGCCGCCGCACAATATTGGGCCATCGGCTCCACAAATTATTATATATCCATCTATCATAAGGAACAACATCGAATAAGGAAGGGAAAGAGAGAAGTATGATTAGCCACAAGTCCTGCTTAGTGAGTGGCGCGGGAGGCTTTTGGGAAAGGCGGAGACAGCGAGAAGAGATGATGAATTTACGCATGAATTTCTTCGTCAAGCCATTGAATGTCGTTAATGGGATCATAACCTTTTGTTGCTTCACCCTAATGGTAGAGAGGATGAATAGACATCAGCTTGTTGCTCTTGCACGAACATTATGTAAGAATATTAAAAAGGTAACTTGCCTTTTCATTTGTGGTTCCTGAGACATCAATGATATGAAGTAACACATCTGCTTGGCGCAAATCATCTAAAAATTTGTTACCCAGACCCTGCTCCAACAAAGTAGTAAGTAACATACTAATGCATCTGCAAATAATCAATCGGGTCATTGCACCTTTCCTTCTGATGCTCCTGTATATTCAAACAAGAGTCAGTATGAAGAAGACTATGTTAAGCCTTCACTATCGATAGCTATTGCATGGTGCACCATTCCATTATACACACCTGGTACAAGGCCAGCAACGTCAAGCATTTTCACAGGGATGTGCCTGATGCCATTCACACACTTTCCGTAGCGTGGCTTACACAAGTCAGATTTCTCAAATCTGGCCAATATCAAACAACAAGATTAGTGATACCAGTGTGGAACACACACACATGAGCAAACGAGCTTACCTTGCACAAGGACACGATATCTATAAAAGTAGCCGCAGGAGTAGGGCAGGAAGGAATAAGTATTTTCATGATGGAGGGATTTACAAGGAGATTTAGTGAGAGGGCTTACTTGGTAGTGTGTGACACCAACATTTGGTTCTTTTTTAATTCCATGGAATTAGAACAGTGTTGCGGGGGGAGAGAATACAGATTGAAGAAGGAACTTCTTACCAATTGTCGTGAAAGGGTAGCTGCCTTAAAGTGGGGTCATTTTTGAAGTTAGTTTAACTGTGCTCACGAAATGAAATGCAACCATCATATTTTTCTGAATCAGTGGTGAGAATGCACGTGCCAACTTTTGCGTTTGCATCTGTGGAGGCATTGAGAAAGGAGCTCTTCCCACAAGAAGGCTTGCCCACACAGCCAATAAGCAGATCTCGGCTCATCTCAGGACAACAAAGGGGCCTTTCCAACAACAAACAAGAATTTGGGGGGTGGACAAGAAGCAGAGGAAAAGGTGAAAACGCAAACAAAATATGTTAAACAAAAAAGTTTAAACAAACATTTAAAGGCCCAAAAGAGAAGAAAAATCTCAGATTTGAGAGAATTGAAAATGGAATGTGAAATATGGAGTTCAGAAATTCTTAGAATTTCTTGGAAACTCTATAAAAAATCCGATAATTCGTCAATTATGCAGATTTTTTCTGAAAGAAATGAAAATTATTTTTTCTGTTTGCCTTCTTACAACCTGTGTTGTCTCAACTTTTTTCCTCAATCGCCAAAAAACAATTTGCAAGCAACCTCTTTCTGAGATGGAAGCATCACAACACGGTGGTGAAGCTGCCCGTGTAGATTTTTTCGAGAGTTTGCCGCCAGAGCTTGCCCTTTATTTGTTAACTTTTTTGGATCACGTTAATCTTTGCACAGTTAGTGCGGTGAACAAGCTGTGCAACATCTTGGCCAATGACGAAGAGGTGATCCCCCCCTGGTGCTCCAAAAGTTGGTTAGATCTGTGCTTCACTGTTTTGTGTTTGGAGAGGGGAGAATGAAGTTGAGAACAACTTGTTGATTATGTATGATTATGATTATTACAGAAGTGGAAAACTCTCTACATTAATAATTGGTCCTTATGGAACTTCCCAAGGAGCGAAGTCAAGTTGCCAATGTGTGCAGGCATCAAATCGTGGAAAACCTTTTTCAAGCTTCGTAAGAAATTTGAATGGGACCTGTGCTGCGTTGATTTGGAAGCTGCAGAGAATAAAACCGATGATGATCTACTCTTCTTTGAAGACATGGAGGTTGATGGTAAGAATTCTCAATGCCAGCGTTGTTGTGGTGAAATAGAAGGATTAATGCTTTTGTTGGATTATTTGTAACGTCTGCTCCTTCCTTAACAAAGGTGAAACAGAGTTTGAACAGACTCCAGAAGAACAGCAACCAACACTAGAGCAGGAAAAACAGAATACTCAAACCAAGCCTCAACCCAAGCCCATAGAGGTGAAAGGCAAAGGCGAATACTCAAACAGAAAGCTCATATGGCCACAAATGGCCAAAGAGTGGTTATTATGGGGTGCACTGCTGCAGAAAAGAGTAGACAAACTGCGAACTGATAGAATGGATGAAAAGTCATTAAATAGTGACAAGCAAGCGGACAGTGATGATAATTACTTTAAGGTACAGTTGTTCTCTCTGCTCTCTGCTTATCGCAATACATTGATTGATTTTATTATTATAGGGAAAGAAGAAATTTCATGAAGAGGTGACTTTGCTCTTGATAATGGCTATTGAAGAGTATGCGTCAGCTGTAAGCACTGGATCTTCCTTTGCAGATAAGGAAGATTATTCAGGTGCTAGCACCAACCAAACTGTGGCTCTGTTCTATGCTAATCCCCATCAATCTATTTGCAGTGGTTTATGTATCAACAAACTATTGGGGCATTTCCTTAGCAGAACTTGCCAGAAAGAAGACAGGATACTTATCAGACAGGTATATGAACTATTAATGAAAAATTTTAGATTATCAAGATGTCTAAATCTTAATTTCTTGCCTTAGTTTATTCTTGGAGGCCTATAAAAAATTAGCTGAGACATCAACGATGAGAAAACGGCAAAAAGACCTCTGGTGGGTTCTTAGCGAGTGGGCGGTTAGTATTGTTAATAATACTAGCTCAAGGTAAAATAATCTATCTAAATGCCAAACCGTATGCAGATAACATTACGGGCGCACGCAGCAAGAAAAATGTCTGAAGGAACATGTCCCATAGTACATGGTGGTGAAGGAGGTAAACGTTCGAACACAGCTCCTTTTATGTTGCCCGCATGCTTATTGAATATGGCGTAAAACAGATTATGCAACAGTGGACGGCTTGTTCAGACTATCTTGCAATACTTTGAAAGAAGCACACAGGTTGCATCCTGAAGATCCTCAGATTCTCAGTGAATGGGCAGATGGCCTATCAGAGCATGCTACCAGCAAGATACGGGCTACAGCCAAGACCTGGAAACCATTATCACCTGCAGAGCGCCAAGAAGGTTTTCTTTATAACTCTGACCATTGCTTGGTGCTAATGTTCTCAAAAATTCATTAATTTTTAACATAACAAAATCAATCAGCGCAACGCCTTTTTAGGGAGTCGTACTTAAAATATGAAGATTCCCTCAAGTGTTGTGATTACGATACTGACAAGTACGTCCTTCTATTTTCAGTTAAATGATGCTACAGCTTCCTAAAGCTTTTTTTTCCCCTATTATCTCAGAGACATTGTACTTAGCAACTTCGGGTTAGCTCTGAGCGATCATGCTATGGTCATCGCACCAGAAGAAGCAGAAGACCTGTTTCGATTGTCCTATGAAAAGTATGAAATGGCTGCCTTGCTTAAGCCAGACAATACTTTGACACAGTGCAACCTTGCCATGTAACTACATATTCGCAAATTCTCTGTATCTCTCAAAGGCTTATGACACCATCCACCATTCAGGACATATGTTCTGCATTCATCCACAAAAAAGAGCATTCACGAAAAGGAGGCTCTCTGGCAAAGAGCAGAAGAGCTTCTGCGGAATCAGCTGCCAAAGGGTGACCTGTGGACGTACTTCTGCATGGCTCGGCTCTGCTCTGTTCGAGGTAAAACCAACGCAGCGTCGTTTTGTTTTTGTTTTTGTGTTTGTGTGTTTTTATTATTATTATTATTTGAGTGTGTGTGTTTTTTTTTTTTGTTTTTTGGTGGACTTGGCCAACACGACACACGACACCACACATAACAGGAAGAGAAGAGGAGTGCAGAGAGTGGCTGCTCAAGTGTGCGCGCAAGAACTATTTGGCCAAAAAGACAAAATGGTTTTCCGTCCACTTTGCTAATGTGCGGGACAAGCCTTGGTTCAAGCAAATGCGCGCTGCCCAGGTGCTCGAACGCAATCGACAGAAGAAAGAGTTGCAAGCTTGCTGCTGAACAGAAAAACAAAAAAATAATAATTTTTCCCAAAAATCGGTGGTGAGAGTAACATGAACCCCCTGTTTGTAAATTCTGCTTTGGATACTTTTAATCCAACAATCACAACAACAACAACAACAAAAAGGGTTGCCCATGTACGTACATATGTTCCACCAACAACAACAACAACTAAAAGTATTTACATTTGTGCCACGCCGTTTAAGCGTCAGGCCTGATTCTCTTTCGGTCTGGTGGTGTGCCTCCCTGTTGTTGGTATTGTTGGTGTTGTTGCTGAGTCTGGAGGGCATTAAAGGGAGCTCTCTGATGAGTGATGCCGTTGCTTCCTCCTCCTCCCCCTGCGGCATGACTCAAGGAGCTCAGGCTGTGCTGCTGCTGCTGCTCTGGGGTGGATCTTTTGCCCGTGATGGACTGCAGCCCCTGTGGTGGCGGAGGAGAGGGCCTCTGTGACTGTGTTGCTTGCGATTCGTAGTTGGCCAGCTGCATCATGAACTCTGTATCGTACTCTAATTGTTGGTTGTTGTTGTTGTTTTGTTCAAAAAAGAGAGAGTGTGAGTGTGTGAGTGTGAGAGACATCCCATCAACAGTCAAACTTAAAAGGTAAGAGAGAGAGAGAGAGACCTTCTTCTGGGGAAATTGGAAAGTTATCGTTTTGTTGAAAGTTGCTGTTGCTGTTGCTGGCTGTGCTCCCCATAGCGGGGGTGGTCACCTGTGGCTGTCGCTGCTGCTGGAAGTTGGGCATTGATTGACTTTGGCTGCCGCCATGGTTAGGGTGAGGGTTGGGGGCATTTCTTCGATTGATCATGCCGCTGTTGTTGGCATTGTAGGCTTCAGGCATAGTGACACTGGTGCCTACAAGTGTGTGTGCGAGAAAGAGTTGTTGGAAAGGTGTTCTTGTTAGATAGATGGTTGAATGTTGATTGAAAAGTGACAAACAC
>MRZZ01004026.1:0-11304 GCA_002025285.1 Acanthamoeba comandoni | reverse complement strand
TAAAAGTAAGCTAGGAACATCTATTTCACTTTTGTTCAATCATAAAGCCCTATTAAGCACTCATAGAGTGACTCTTCAAATCTTAAGGTTAGTCCCCTAACCCTAACCCTAATTTGCCTCTTGATATTGGTAATATATTAGCTAGTCAAATTTAATTGCTAACATCACCTACAACATATAAAATGTGGTAACCAAAATCAGTGTTCTTTTATTTCTATTACAAAATATCAACATACTACACTATTAGCACCAATACACAAACAAACAAACACATATTGGCAGAAACTTAAACTCTTATTGCTGTAGGCAACCTTGGCCTTTTTGTTAATATAAGGCAACCTGGCTGAGCTTTTACTAAGTGTAGTATATCATCCCTAGGTTGTCAAACTATACAATACTACCAAAGATCAATCTGTGTATGTGTCAGATCTTGGACTAAAGAAAAGATGCCTTTGTACCTTCTAATGAGGTCACCAAATAATATAGCCTTTTGTCAGCCTGTTTGTGTTGCTGGGCTGAGAAGGGCGAAGTGCACATATGCTACT
This sequence comes from Acanthamoeba comandoni, assembly GCA_002025285.1. Taxonomy (NCBI): domain Eukaryota; phylum Discosea; order Longamoebia; family Acanthamoebidae; genus Acanthamoeba; species Acanthamoeba comandoni. The sequence goes on along the minus strand of MRZZ01004026.1, from coordinate 10,759 downwards.
TAGGTGATTGTGACAGGTGTCTCTATAATGCCAAAGACCTTAAAACCAAAATTATAGTGGCAACGAGTGGTAACTTGACATCTATTCTAAATGAAGAATCTCAAATAAGAAAGAAAATTGCCTATATCTAAGTCTTAAGTGTACACTAACGTGATAACCTTAAATGTTAAATCCAATTGCTCCAACGCCTCTGCCCAGACCATGAACTTATCACTGATGTGGCTAGGTACTATATTTTTTGTGCTCCTTTTTAGATATTTATTTTAAATTTTCTTATTTAATTATATACTTCTTCTTAGTATAACTCTTTTTTACAGTGGCCTCAACTGGAATAAAAAAGGCCTGTGCTCTCTTCTAGACTGATGCTTTGAGGGAATGGTCTAAGAAGTTGCCTTGCTTTACAGGGACAGACTAGCATGCTTTGGGCTCGAACTCTTAAAGTACATCTTTAAAAAAAATGATGTTAAGCTTGTAGTAGTTGGTGACTGTACTAGAGCCTGCCCTGAGACAAATGAAGCCATTGAGATTGTCATTGACCCAATATAAGAACTTGCAAATGATCTCATTGTGGTTACTGGCTTCTTTATAGTGTAATATAATAGGTTATGCTCTATAACGTATTAATAAAAGCGTGCTTTTAAAGAGAAAACCCCAGTTGTAAAGGAAACAACAATAAGCCAAGATGAAGATAGCATAAAAGAAGGCCAATAGAAAAAAAGCAGCCATGAGGAAGACAGTATAAAAGAACTCTATAATATTGGCCTCAGACAAGGCACCAAGAAGAAAGCCAGAGATCCAGATGGAAGAAGATGAAAAGGAAGGAGGCCAGATAWWAAAAGCGTAAAAAGAAAAGGAAAAGAAATATATACCACTCACTAAAGAACAACCAAAAAGAAGCGCCTGAGAAAAAAGATAAAGAAGACAATAACAAAGATATAATAATGCCATATGATAATAAATGTAAAAAAGTTTACATCTTTTTCAGCAAGCAACAAAAGGCTTTGATTAAGTGGTGGATGGGCACTTACCGTTGGATATATAATGCCTGTAATACTATAGTGTGAGCTGACTTGTGTAGCTCCTTGGTGAAAGAATTGCGCACTTGTTTTTTTTTTTAATGAAGCCTTTGGCAATGTGGCCAAAAGAAAGACACGCCAAATAAAGAGTGCCAAGAAGAAACCAAAGATTGTTGCCCCATTCACTAAAGAGAAGCTTTGACTATAAAAGCAATCATTGGAACCAACAGGCCATTTTTCAAGTCTGTCATGTGACTGAGTGTTAAAAACGCTAAGTGACATTTGTGATCAGGCTATCAAGGAGCTCGTGCAGGCCTATTTGAATGGTAAAAAAGTGTACAGCACACTTGGTGCCTTCTAGGTCAAGTTTAAATCGAACAAGAGACTCGTCTAACAGACGATCACAATTGGTTCACGCGAATGGAACTACAAGGCCAAAGGCAATGCCAATGATAGTGTTTATTACCAGCTCTTTAACTGTGACAAAGCGCTATGCGCAAGCGAATCATTGCCAAAGATCATGAAGTAAGATTTCAAGATTGTGCGCACTCGCCTTGGACGATACTATCTCTGCATGCCAACTGATCTCGAAGTGAGGAGTGAAAGTCAAGCTCCTCTTTCTCATCCAGATGATGTAAGTGCAGAGTGCGTCTTTATCGATCCCGGTGTAAGGACATTTGTCACATGCTTTGACCTACAAGGTCAAGTGTACGAGTTTGGCAAAGGCTCGATCAAGCGCATTGAGTGTCTATGTCGCCACTTGGACGATCTCACATCGCGCACATATGCCAAGAGTGTAAATGACAAGCATCGCTTTGTATTGGGCAAGAAGAAGAGATGGAAGATGAGGTGCGTGGCCTTGCGCATGCGAAGACGCATTCGAAACCTGGTGGATGAGGCCCATCACAAGATAGGTCTGTGGTTGCTTGAAAACTATCGAGTGATCGTCTGGCCACTCTCAGGTGTGAAGAATATGGTCACCAAAAAGAAAGGAAGCTGTAAGGCCAAAAACAACAATGACCCTAACCCTCCTTCATCACCCAAAAAGCAACATGACCTATCCGTAGGCTCTCATATTGTGACAATCGCCCCAGATGAAGCACAACAATGCAAGGCATAGCTCAAGGAACGCAAACGTGGCATCAATTCCAAGACTGTGCGAGCGATGTTGACCTGGAGCTGGTATTGCTTTTAAGAGTGGCTCAAGCACAAGGTGCATGAGTTTCCCTGGTGCCGCCTGGTGTTGGCAAGCGAAGCTCACATGACGAAAACATGCACCCACTGTGGGCGCCCCAATCACAATGTGGGAGGGAGCAAGGTCTTTCGATGTGCGGATGCAAACTGCGCAAACCAAGCAGCCGACAGGGACCACCAAGGGTCACGCAACATTGGTGTGCGGTTCTTGACTGAGTGGGCCAATCTGCCTGTCCCTTGTTTGCCAACAACAAGGACATCTTCAGCCCCTTTGGCACAGGGATCAACAGTGTGGTGATCGATCTGACCAGAGACGATTGAACACCACGTAACATTTTTTATTTGAGACTAGACTCGTCCTGCGGCGTGTGAGGTGGAGACCACCCGCGGGTCCATGGATCTATCAGCAAACATGCTCAACCAGTGACCCCATCTGGTGTGTGTATGCATCAGTTGGTGTTATTTTGTGATAGGTTTAATTTCAAGTGTTTATGGCTACCAGTATTGTCACTTTTATACTTTTCAAGTAATATTTTACAGGTCATCAATGTTAACCTCATTGTGGAATCCTCCTAACTGATGATAGTGGTACATCTATACTTGACATATTTAAGAAGGTCATATGTGAGTATGTACTAAGGAAGAGAATAGAGAATGTGTGTGCGCCTAAGGCACTGTGGAAGGCTTGTGTATACATGTTTATTGTTATTCTCTCAAAGGGCCAAGAACAATAACTTTGTCTCACAGTCGGCCTTTTCTATCTGGTCCACTGTGAAAGTTGTAGCATATAATATCTTGATCTCAAAATGCCAATTCTTCAATACGAAGTGAGGACCAGGCTGTTCTGGCTCTTACTTCATACAGTCGGCACAGCAAACTATTTAGAGGGCCAGGAGGCTTGCACAACATGTACACTAGGATCCAATGCCCTCTACCCTCAAATGGCTGCCTGTTCCAAGTGCTCTGGCATCGATAAATATACGACTAGTCCCACAGTAGCTTGTCTTAGATGTCCCACTGGAAAGGTACGCTTCTTGTTCATAGAGATTTAGTTAAATAATTTTAGATATAATGTTGACAAAGTTTATGTTCGTGTATATCTATCTAATGTTTTCATTCTCTGCAGAAGGCAAACACGAACCACACCATTATATGTGGTATGATTGAAGGTGTGCTAGTTATAGTATAGTGGTGAGTGGTCTCACTTACTACTATAAGAGGAAGAACAATAAGAACAAGGGCTACATCAGTGTAAACTCTCAAGGACAATCCTGATTTATTTATTCATTTATTCACTTATTTACTACCACATGACATCAGTGAAAAGACACATTTAACAAGAATAATTGTTGATGAACAGTTGACAAAGCTGATGTGGGCCTTGGGCCAATGTAATAAAAAGCATAGACACTTCCTTTGATGTGGCATTCCTCGAAGCTTATTCCACCACCAAGTTCGAAAATATCAATGTCATCCACACTGCCAATCTCAAAGTGCAAGAAAGACAGTGTCAAAGAAACAAGTGACATGCGAGTGTTAAAGGCAATTTGATCCACATAGGGCCACACAAATGTCTCAAGCTAGTATCCTCAACATCACTTGACAAGAGAAACCTTTCAAGTCGTTTGGGCAGGCAGATAATTACCTCCGGGGCAGATCAGTGATGTTGAGATTGGCAGACCTGATACTGTAGCTTCCAGCCTCAACGCAGAAGGCCTCCTCTGCACCGATGGTGGTGCTGTTAGAGATGACGAGTTGGAAGTGAAGTTGAAGCTTTTAACAAGTTATAAAAAACAATTATTTTTTTGTAAATGATTTTAATCTGATTGTTGCAATAAAGTTGATCCTGAAAAACATTGTTGAATGTGTACAAGATCAAGAATATTTGAGCTTCTGGTTTGAAAGGTTTCTCTTGTCAAGTGACTACTCTGATCATGATCTTTCTCTCACTCTCACACACAGACACATTAACTTTAACTTGTTTTTATCTTTTAAAAACAAATGTTTCTGGTACTTGCCATATGGTAGATATTTAACAAAAACACAGGCAAAGAATCAATTGCATGAATTAATTAACTATTTCATTTGTTATTGCTTGTTTGCAAGAAGACACACATCAATGATGACTGGTCTATGGTCAGAGATGAAGGAGCAATTAGGTCTCAAGTGTTCTGGCACGTTGTAGGCATCAACCTTCATGAGTGGGCCCGAGGCGCCCACTGTACGAACAAAGATATGGTCTATCTGTTCTGAGAAAGAAGAAGAAGGCGAATAAGAGCTCCAACCTGTAAATGTTTCCTTAAAACCAGACACTTGTCTGCTCACTTCTCTTGCATTGAAGAGGGAAAGACCTAAAGATTGAGTGAGGCAAAAAAAAAAAAAAAAGCAAAGTTTGACAAAAAGAAGAAAAGACAGTCTGAGTCATGGCTTCATTTTAGTGTACACTCAGAGAGAAATACATTTACAGCTTAAAGCCACTGTTTGATCCATTGAGATTATAAAAAGGAGCCCAGATCGCTTACCATATTCACTTTGGTTGGTAAAGGCTTGTAGTGCTACATTTTTTTCATTTACATTGAAGTCTCCACTTACACAAACAGCTCCATTGTGCATGCAATTGTTCCTCAATAATATCTTTTTTTTWAAAAAAAACCAACAACAAAAACAGATCACATAAATCATGCATGGTCTCTCTTTGATTTAAGTTAATATTATTATCACAAAGAGGGGGATATTTAATATATATTCACCTCTTGAATGTGTTTCATTATGACTTTGGGTTGTTCAATCTGTGCTTTTGCACTTCGGTGATCTAGATGAGTATTGAAGTGATAGAGTTCCTTTCTGGCATCATTACTAGCCCTTGAAGAAATAACTTGAAAGAGTCCCCAAGAACAAATTCTACAGCCTGAGATGTGTGATTGTTGTACATGACATGTAACAAATAGATTTAGTAAAATACAAAGTTTGGTTGGTTTTTAAACAGTGAGTAGGAGATGCATTGTTGACAATGAAAAACAATTTCAGCTAACGTACATGCACTTCCCCAAGATCGCGAGCCAGGCACTGAGGGAGTTTCGGAGAGCCAAAACGTTCCACTCTTTGAGGAGCAAAGTAAAGAAAAGATGTAGAGTAAATGAATTAATAAAACTGAACCAGGACAACAGACAGGTAACTTACTTCTATGGGATGAAGACTTGTTTTGAGATAAAACAAAGGGGAATACTCTCCAGCACACTTTCCATCATCTCTTGCCCTGCCAATGAAAGCATACCTTGGTGGTGAAACAATATTTGTTTTTCAATGAATGCTCAAACCCCAGTGAAGGAGGAGTCCAAGTGCAAAATTGGCTTGTCACAGAGGCTTTTTTTTTGTTTTTTTTTTTGTACCATGGAAGGGCTGTGAGCAGATCCTCAAGTTGATTCTGCAAGACCTCTTGGAATCCTATCAAATCTGTTTGTTTGTTTGTTTGTTAGATGTAACAGCAAGCGTTACAGATATCTTGAGCGTGGGAAGAACACCTACCAGGTTTTTGGGATGCCACCATTTGACACAAATCATCCTTTCTGTACCTCCACTGATCAACTCCATCCTCAGGTGTGTCATATCGAATGTTAAATGACATCACACGCAGTGCTGTGTGGGTCTGTTCTTCGTGTGCACCTGAAATAGGCCTCTGCAGCACAGCTTGTTTCTGCATGCAAATCGTAAAACCACAGTTCAAAAAAAAAAAAAAGGAAGGCCGCAGAGCTCTCTCACCCCAAACTTGGGGCTTCCGAGAGGGTTTAATGAGAGGGGGGATGATGATGATTATTATTTTACTTACCCCCCAAAGAGCGTGTAGTTCAGCATCTCCAGTGGGCACAAGCGCCCGATTAGGACCAGGCTCCCACTGAACTTGCATCCCACCACTACCACAGATATCTGCTCCTTTGTTGTTGTTGTTGCGGTCACACACAATCACAAACTTGAATTCAAAGGCGCAGCCACTGGCCAGGGAGAGCCTTCTTTCCCACACTCCTTGGCCTGCCCATTCCATCCTGGCCAAATATATATATATACATATATTTAAAAAAAATATTCATCAAATAAATGAATCCCTCTCAGATGCATTATTAAGCATCCCTCAACTTCTGTTTTTTTCCATGTCCTCCCCCCCCCAAAAAAAAAACCTGGGTGCCTGCTGGGGTTGCCATGAGCCCAGTTCATAGTTGCTGCCACAAATTGCTACATATTGTCCAGGCTGTGTCCAATAGTGTATTTTCAACAGCAAATCACAAGTGGTTTGCATCTTTATCTGTTGTGTTTGCAAAAAAAAAACATAACAAAAAAAAATGAATTAAAATAATTAAACAATATAAAAAACAAAAAACAAMAAAAAACAAATAACAATTTGAAGACACAGTGCCCCCCCCCCCTTTCACATTCACTGCTTGCATTTCCTGAGAGTGGTGCACAGTCACAGTGCTGACAGGTTTGCTTGTGCTACAGATTTTAGTAGTTGGACTACACTGTAGTGCGTGGAAGAAGCAAGACAAATGGGAGCAAACTTTATTTTACTAACAAAAATACATGACACAAGCAAGGAGACGGGAAAAGCAAAGTGGAAGCTGCTGGTCCATCATGATAAAAAAAAGAGAGAGAATGGCACTAGTTAGTAGTCCACTGTACCTAATGTAGCGGTGTGCTACTTCGGTGGTGTGCGTGTGCTGGAGAGAGTTTCTGTGCGTGAAACTGTGTTATTTATTTGTGTATTTGCAACTTAAAAATAAAAGAGCTTTTCTTGCTGTTTGATTCACATGCTGTGTGTTTTTTACAAAAAACTGGAAAAACAACAACAATAATAAAACAAACTTCTTTTGCCCTTAGAGTCCTTGATAGAAAGTGTCAAAAGCGTGGACATTAACATTGATTATGGTTAACAGACCTGAATGTGAAGCATATATATTACCCCAAAATTGACCACTTGCATATAGCATGTCATCACGTTCTTTCAATAATTTGAAAGAAGGCATTCAATATTATTGAAGAGTCACAGTAAGGTGGTAAAGATCCATGTGATTTTTTTCCTTATTATTTGAGAGTAAAAATTCACTTTGGCAAACTGAATGTAAAAACCTGTGAACAAGTTCTAAGTTCTAAGTTCTAAGTGCCCCCCTCCCTTCACATTTCTCTAAGTCCGTGTGGGCGCCTTTCCTTGTAGTGGTGCATGGTGTCTCAAACCATGGGGCACCACTGTGTTCTCAATTGCCACCAGGCAGAGTGTGGTTGTGTGCTAAAGAAAAAGAATGTGTCCTGGCTGGATGGTGAAGAAGAAGGATCTTCGCTTGGGACTTTCGGCTCAGTGGGCCCTTTTCCTCAAAGTTTGTGTAAATAAATAAAAAAACAACAACCCCACACACAACAACAACAACAAACAACAATAATAATAAGAGTAAATTACCCACACACACCACCATCCCACACACACACTATAGCCCTCCCCCTCCTCAGCTTATGTCCACTCTTGTGGAGCATGGCTCCTCCTCCTCCTCTTCACCATCATCACAACAGAATTCTTGTTGTTTGTTAGAACAAGTTGATCACCTGGATGATGACAACAACGTTACAACTACTACTGCAGTTCAGCCAGCGCCATTCCAAGGCTTGGTCATCCACATTTCTGGATTTCTTGAGAAAAGTACGCTTCCCTAAGCCCCCCCCCCCAAAAAAAAAACACTGTTGTTAATAGAGTCGCACCAAAAGGTGGGTATGAGTGGCGTCACATAATCAAGAACAATGGGGGAATCACTGTAAATAAGATGTCTAAGGAGGTAAAAATTTCGAGATGCGCCCCGAATTTAAAAAGTGTAGAGAGAGAGAGAGCAAGAGAAGGAAGCAGAATCTTTTTGTTATTACATTAATTGTGGATCCCACCCACACCTCAATGCAGGTCACACATTTGGTTACAACAAGAGATGAACTTGAACTTTATTCCCTGCCTGCTCAGTATGCAAAAGTATATAGTATCCCAATAGTCTCAGAGAGATTCTTGGAGCAATGCCTAATACAGAAAACACCCTGCCAAGCCACAGAAGAATACCTGCTTCACTCTCCTATCGTTCCTTCTTCTCTTTCTTCTTCTTCTTCTTGTGGTGTTCCAGTTTCTTCGTTTCTTCCGTCTTCCCCTCCTGCATCATCATCTCCTCCAACCACAACACCGCTTTTGTTAGATTCTTCGGAGGCGAATGAATTCAGTAGTACTTGTAACATTCCTTATGACGAGGTAAACAATTTTTTTTTTTCTTTCATGCACAGCCTTTCATCTCAATGACTCAAACCTTTTGCAAACTCAAAAAAAGTGTGTGCTTTTTATTAGATATTCTTCTGATGATATGATATGCATAATACAGAAGCTAGGATATGTATCATTGTGGGAACTATCGCCTTTGCAAGACATTGGAATAAGTCTGGAGTCTTTGACCCAGCCCTCTCAAACATCAAGCTGCTTGAATGTTAATAGATGTACAGAAGAACACGCCACCCAGGTGTGGAAATGCCAAGATCAAAGCGCTCCCTTCTTTCCATCAGGTTTTCAAATAGAAAAAATGGACACATTCATCTCTCAGGTGGGCTTTGCCTTCCAAGCATTATCTATCCTTCACATAAAAATTCATCTCCTTGTGTGTGTTCTGTGATCAACCACGCAGCTAATGTGGTTTTCTTCTTCTTCTTCTTCTTCCCTCACCGCCTGACTTAGATAGCTGAGGACCGTCATTTATTTTTTGCTATTGAGCTACATCGAGCCGAGTGGCTCAGCGAACTTACCTATCGCATATTCACACACCACGGTACACTTTGTATTGGGCAAAGAGCATCAAAAGATGATACAGTCATCTATGATGACGAAAGTGAATGTCGTTTCTTTGAGGAACGTCAGTACCGTAATGCCTTGGTAACACTCACCACTTAGTGAGGAGAGAGGAGGAGAGAGGAGAGAGGTCCCATTTTGTGTTAGACTGGATCATGCAAACGTTACTCAAATTTGATCTCTAAACCCAAAGCTAGCCTATGAACAATTGATCCAGGAGATTAATAATATTCCCGAAAAATATGAACCTTGTTTTTTGCTGCCTTCTATCAAGATTGGATCTAAAATGGTAATATTTTTTCTTTTTCATCTCCCTAGTTTTTTATTTATTCACACACGCACATATCTTTCTCTCACACACACACACAGTGCCAAGATCAGAGAATTGCAGGATTAAGCTTAACAGAAAAGTGTGAATTAGCAGCAGAAAACCCTTCACCAAGAACCGTCTGTGAAATCACAGACTACATTGTCACTTTGTTGAACAATACAGGCTCAAACACTCCCCTTGGGTTACAGCTTCAAGGTCATAGAATGGCTTCACTGGCTTTGAGAGGTGCCTTCACTTCAAACGACCCTGAGATCAGTGATGCCTGGAGGAACGTTGTGTATAGAATTTTGGAGAGTGGATACAACTCAGATAGCGCATACAGAAAAGTGAAACTAATTCCCATTTTAGAAGAACTGTTCCATAGCCCAACATATTTGCATCTGTTGTTGGACCCCTTTGCAGATCCTGCTGTACGCTGTCTGCTCTCGCCTATGACCACATTCTCACTCCGGAAAACAGTTGCTGTCCCTGTTGGTATGAGACGACTGAAATCAGTGGAGTTTGTAGGTGCTCTTATGTTGCTCTTGCGGCATGGCAACAGAATGGAGCGAATGGCTCTGTACGACTTCCTCATGAGAACAACAAACACAACAGAGGAAAAGAAAAAGCAAGACTACACGGAGAAAAGGCCAAACATATCCCCGACAATCACTGGCAGAGCAAGGAAGATGAGGCTCAAACTTTTGGACAGGATTGGCACGTTTGATGACAAACAATCATTGATGCCTGTGGATCACGGTGGTAATGCCAGCCAAACACTCGATCACAGGGTTGGTAGTAGCAATGGTCGCCCTTCACAACATTGGATGGGCAGCAGACAGCATGGTGGTGGTGGTGGTGGTGGTTCTTGCTTTCTGTTTCATCTGGTTGATTCCTTCTTCCGACATCCCTGGGCAAACATACTGCACAACTCAGCAACGACTGTGCTTCTGTCTATCTTGCTGCACCAAACAGAGCCTGGTTCTGTCGATGATCAGCAGCGGCAACTGCCGACCAGTGGAGACGAGCAATCATTACTTTTCTGCGTGCACCAATTTCTTCTGGTGGAGTGTGGATTGATGGAAAGAATTGCCCGTGTGTTTCACGAGCCAGAGGCAGTACAGCGAACAAGTTTTGGATATCTGGGCCACCTGATGATTCTTGCCAAGGCGGTGCTCAACTTGCAGAACTACTCTTTGCTTGTGGACACCAGCCTCAAGGAACGCACAAAACAATTGTGGATCCAGTTTGTTGAGACACACGCACTACACACACACCAATGACAGACCGGGGGGGGGGGGGGTGACTAATCCTGGCTGGCGATAGGAGAGAAGGAACAAAGCAGTTATTTATTTAGTTTATTGTCTCTTCTAATTTGCAGGATTAGTT